>PVIJ01003222.1:0-123542 GCA_004024925.1 Scalopus aquaticus | reverse complement strand
CACAGCCCCTTTGTGACTGTTCCAACTCTCATTTGAAACCCTCTCTCCTCCACTTCGCCTCCTTCCACCCTACGTTCCCTCAGACAGGGAGGGGTGGGAGAAAGGAGAAAGGGGAAGAGAAGGGGAGAGCTGCTCCTCAGGCTCCGAGAGGGAACATATTTTCTTTACTATTAGGTGTGTGATGCTCCAGGGAGAGGAATGGTCAAAATCAAAATAAATAGCCAGCGGAAATAGCCGGCCCCTCCCTGGGATGGCTGCTGCACAGGATGAAAGTTTATCCAAACACAGGAGAAAAATGGTGCAAGTTGGAGGACGCGGAAAGGAGTCTCCTTCCTGGAAAGGTCATTTGTTTACAGCATTTTATTTGCCGCTTAGTGTTTAATGCTGTGCTGGCCTCATGTGCTGTAAACAGACCAGCTTTTCCACTCGCGCAGTGCCAGGGGAAGCAACCAGAGCAGAGCCAGCGGGGCCAGGGAGACTGAGGTTTCTGGGTCACGAGTGTCCACGCCCGGCGGAGGGTCTGAGAGGCGGACTCGTGGGTCTGCAGTGAAGACGACGGTGGGGTCTGAAATCCAGGTGTGGAAACAGGGAGAAGACGGTGGTCTCATGACAGCCCCCCCGCCCCCAATCAGGAGCTGGGGATCGGCTGGTCTCTGCCTCTGTCGGGAAGGAATCAGAGAGGGCTCAAGTACCCAATGGACGGGTCCTGTTGAGTTTTCTGTAGGGCTTCTTTGGTCAGCAGAGACTCCTGGAAGATTCTGGAGAGCACTTGGCCTTTGGGAGAAAATGTTTGACCAGAGTTATAGTCCTTTGAAGCTAATGTGGCGCTGAGAAAGCCCAGAAGGAACGTGCTGAGGGTTAGAGTCCAGCATCACCACCATCTACTCTTGGCCAGCGACTCGGCTCCCTCCCTGAAATAATGCATATTACACATCTGTATCCTATACATCGCACGAAGTTGTATGTGTATATACATTCTATAAATGATATAGGTTGGCTCCATTCCAGGTGACTGAAATTTATTTCTCAAACATACTTGGTCTTCCTCTCCAGTGTCCGGGTCTTGGCTACCTTTAGAATTTCTGAAATGCCCATCACGTTGAAGGTGTCCTTTGTTATATTAATGATATTATTGTTTGGAGAAAGCCTGAGACCAGGCACTGGTTGTCAGGGAAATCAATTCAAATCAAGGGTGCCCAAGAACTTTCCAGAGAGATGCTCACTCACACACAGCCCCTTTGTAGCTGTTCCAACTCTCATTTGAAACCCTCTCTCCTCCATTTCTCTTCCTTCCCTCCTTTGTCATCAGCAAGGCCACATACTCTGATAATCTTCCACCCGTTCTCCACTCTGAAGTCCTGTCAGAGCGAGGTTGAGCTCAATTGGCATGGACAATGAGTTAGCCCTGTGTGCCTGTGGGATGAACTCTCCAGAAAAGGGGCTTCAGAGAACTTCTAAATGGTAGACCTTGGAGATTCAGGAGCCCCTGGAGAGGGCACAGAAATCTTACGCCTTTTCCCCACACCTCACCTATGTATCTCTTCTAGCTGGCTAATGATTTGGATCCTTTTGGATCCTTTGTAATACATCAGTGATCTGGTGAGTAAATGGATCTCCTGAGTTCTGTGTTCTTTGAGCAAATTAATGAACCTGAGATTCAGGTCCTAGGTCCTAGGAACCTCTGACTTACTGATATACCCAAGGGTCAGAAGCACAGATAATAATCTGGGTTTGCAACTGGGTTTGCAAGTCTGACAAGGGACGTGTGGGGACCTCCTGTGTGTAGCAGGTTGGTCAGAGATGACATGTCCAGGCATGAGAGCAGCTTCTGAAGTGGAGGGTGATCTTGGAGACGGAGCTCTTAACCTGCAGAACGTGATGTGATCTCCGGGTAGGTAGTATCAGAATTGAGGCAGACTCTTGGACACTCTGCTGATGCCTGAGAATTGCTTGGTGGGAAACTCTCAGCCCCCACACGCCTGCTAGAAACTGGGTCCAGGAACACCACAGTGCCCAATGGTAAACCCCAAAGCAAAGAGCTCACTCACAGCCAGAGAGAAACATTGCTGCTGTGTCACACTGGGAAGGAGAAGCAATGGCTGTGTCCCAGGTGATGTCTCCTTCCCACCCAGCCCCAGAGATCATCTGAGCCTGGTTCAGGGGCGCAATGTGGCTCCACAGTCAGAGTATAAGGCTAAGACCCTGCATTTATTCAGCACTGTGTTCCTGTCCCCATTCAATAAACATTCAAACCTTGCAACCACCCATGAAACAGTTCAGAGATAAGGAGATGACAGCACGTAGGGGTTAAATCAGCCACTCCAGGGCACATGCTAGAGGTCACAAAGAGGTTCAGTCCTGGGCAGCCTGGTCCTGAGCCCTCGCTCTTCTCCACCACTCCGCCCTGCCTCTCTTTGAATCACGAAGCCCAGGTAACTGTTCTCAGGTCTCTGACATTGAAGTAAAAAAGTTCTAAGCCTAGATGCCCAGGGCTGTGGCAACAGGGCCTCCAGAAAACCAGAAGTGATGGGCACAGTGAGGAAGGCCAATCAGCTGTATTACAGTCATCCTGGTTGGGGTCTGGGTTATGTGGCAGAAACTGGGAGTGCTCAAGATATTCCTGTCCTCCTGTTCTTTCTCTGTGGAGCCAGGCCTGACCTGGGGCTCCTGCAGTCAGGTAGAGGGAGGCTTGTGACCAATTCTTACCAAGGGGACATGAGCAGAAGTGATAGGCATCGCTGTACTCTCTCCCTGCTGGCCGGAAAAAGGTATTGGTGTCCATACATCGGAAGACACCAATTAAATTTCTCATTTTCTGCATGAAGAAGAGGCTTCTGCCCCCACCATTGCCAATTCACCAGTGTGAAAAGAGGAAAAATCAGTAGGTGAAACAATGGTGATTGGGTGGATGGAAAGGGCAGTGTTGTTACAGCAGCCTACTGCCACTGATACGGCTTGCATCTCCCTCAGTGCAGGGACCTAACAGGCTGTGCCCTCCAGACAGGCAATGGCCTTCCCTCAGTTTTTGCTTTTTCATCTACAGGAAATGAGTCTCAATATGGTCTCCCAAAGCTGCCAGGAGATTCCAATGAGAAGCTCTGCGAAGAACTTTAAAACTGCAAAGCACAGTAAAACATTGGACTGAATTGTTTCCTGGATTGCCTGATTTTTCTTGGCTGAATGTCATCTCATTGCTCAAATGTCTGAGCCCAGTCCTGGTCACCAGAGCCCACGAATGACATCCACTTTCTCCAAACGCTTTATTTATTTGTATCAGGTGAGGCGCGGGGGTGGTCTTTGACTTCTTTTCTTCTTCTCCCAAAGCTGGAACTTCTCCCTTTATTTTCCACTCTCCTCTCTCTCTCCCTCTCCCTTTCCCCTTCCAGTCCTTTCCATGCTCCTCCCAATGGGAGGAGCCATTAATGAGATAGTGATGGGGGCAGGTTCATCTCTCCCTGGCCTGCTAGCTGCAGGCAGCGGCCCCCTCCCACCCCCAGACCCTGGAGGTAATTTCATGACCCTGTACCCATCCCCCACGGCAGGGGACCTGCTCATTATTATTCGACTTCTCTGCCTGTGACTTACTGGAAATGTCCATGTTAGAGTGAAGAGCAGGGGACACTCTCCACCCAGATTCCCCAGTAATACTACCCATGAAGCAGTTCATTTGGCAAATGTGCAATGGCTTCATATGTACCAGTCTTGTCCAACCACACGGCAAAACCCTAGGGCAGAGAACATTTCACGTGTGTGGCATTTTTCTTCTGGATGTCTTCTTAATAGACACTGAAATTCATTAGAACTTTCAGCTAAGCTTCTGAGTTTAAATCCCCCTGTTCTAGCTGGGAGATGACCCTAGCTCTCAGACCCATTCTATTTCAAGAAGGGTTTCCGCAGGCACAGAAACAAAACCAGACAGAGTTGGCAGTAAACTCAATCACAAGTTACCAATGGGAAAAGCCAACTCAGCGTCTTTCTTGTACATTCACCATGTACAAACCAACACACTACAAATTAAGAGCTCTGAACTTTAAGTTGAGGTTTTGACTCCAAACTCTCATTCGATCAAAGAGATTGATCCTGATAGTTCTGTTTTTTGAGGATTATCATCAACCCCAGTGCCTGCCATGTGATCCTGAATGTTATAGGGAATTTCAGGGGTAAGCTTTAATGCATAAGAAGCGACTCGGTTCCTGCCCTTACAGGAAACAGACAAACTTCCCCCTAAACATGTTGGGGAAAAGCAAGTACTTAAAACAAGTTCAGCATAAGCACAGTAAATGACATACATGAAGTACAAGAAAGTTGGAAATTGGCCAAATGCTTTGCTCAACTGGGTGAGCAAGAAGGAGAAACCCAGGAAGACTTCCTAGAGAAGGGAGCATTTGAGATTAAGTCTTCAAGAATTAGGATTTCAGGGTCAATCTTGTTTAAAATAGACTCATACGAGAAGAATTACCAGAAGATTAAAAATCATGCCGAGTTCCATCAAAACCACCACCAGAGTGTGAAAGGAACTTTCTCAATTAAACAATTCCAGAACATTCTCAACTCCTATCTGTATGCATGGCAGCAAGGAACTATGACGAGATGTCCTGAGCAGACTGGAAAGATGTGCCCTCTGCGGACAGCTACCAACTGGGACTGGAAAGGGCATTTGCGGTCTGACATGGAGCATCCCAAACCCCACAGAGGGTGGACGTGAGCAAGCAGCCCCCCAAAACCCTGAGACCCCACGAACTGTATGCTTCGGAACAGACTTACACAGAGGATGTAAGGCAAAGGGCAGAGAATCTCCCATCTAGCTTAGTTCAGTGCAGCTCCTATTTGGAGCTGGGTACACTGAGGGGGGCAGGGGGCTGTCCAGCCTCTGGGGTCTGGATATTTCACTCCATGGAGAGCAACAAGCCCAGGCCAGGTCCCAATTAACCCCCAGCTCCATCTGTCCCGTCTTTTAGTGCTTCAGGCTGAAATCCCCCATTTCAAGGCACATCTGAATAGAGGTTACAACTAAGCAAGGGAAGCCACCTCTCTGCCCAATGCCTGTGGTGATGTTCATGTTAACTTTCACGGGAGGCCGGGCCTTGGAGAAAGACCCCCGCTCAGGACAGAGGGTGGAGGGGTCGCGAGGGCCTTCCTGGCTGGTAGTAGCCAGGAGTCCCCGTGCCTTGGCTAGGACAGTTCCCAGTTCCCAGCTCTCCCCGTCCCCCAATCCAGACCTGAGTCAAAGGGGCAGGCAAAGGAGGAAGGAAAGGAGAAGGAGACGGAAAAGAGTTTTTAAAAAACCCCGTGGGCAGAACCCGATAACCTGGAAAGCATGGCGGCCGGCGCCGGACGGCACACAAAAGCCAGCAGCAGGGCCCAGGACGGGTCAGCTTAAGACTTAATATTTGCCTTTCACTAAGCAAACTAATAAATCCCCTACGGCTTTAGCCACGCCGAGCTCCCAGTTTTTATTTATTGGTTAAAACCTCAGGCAGGTCTCCCCACCCCCGGCCCTCCCGAGCCCCCGGCAAACAGCAGTTGCTCACGGCCCCCCCACCCGTCTGTGTCTATTTGCTTCTCCCTCAACAAACTCGTGTTCGAGGCAACTGACGAGAGTGCAAACAACTTTGAAGTGTTCACTGGTAATGGACTTCACAGGACAGCCCAGTTTGGGGCTTCTGCTGCCCAAGGGCGAGGAGGCAAGAGCAGACCGGCCGGTTAGAACAGGACACATCAAGGGAACTTGGAGGCTCATCCAGACCCCCTCGTCCTCTCACTGCTCCCATTTTATAGATGAGGAAACTGAGACCCAGAGAAAAGTCTTGAGGGTCTTGAGAGGCTCAGGCATGACCAGGGAGCAAGGCGCAGCTGAGGCAGGACGGGAGCTCAGGTTTCTGGACCCCAAGTTCAGGGGTCTTTGCAGGTCTGGGCAGAGATGGGGTCCCTTTGCTGGCTCTCTCCCCAAAGGAGAGCAAAGGGCACCAGCCCTGCTGCCTACCAGCCTGGCCTGGCATGAAGTCTTGTCCAAGGTCAGCGGCCATTCTCATGCCCTTGCAGTCACATCCTCCTTAGCAGGGGGGCTGACTCCACCCACGAGACCCTCCTATCTCACCCTCAGCACAACAAACATTTCTCCATCTGGATTCTAGGAGCAGAGGCAGGGGCTAAGTGTGTCTTGTGCATCAAGTTTCATGCCACGGAGGACAGACGTTCAGGGGGAAGCTTGAACAAAGCCTCGGGAACGGGCACTCTTCTGAGGTTAAGTTACGCTCATAAAAAAAATTGAAGCAAGAGGCATCTGTTCAGCAAGTGGATGAAAAAACTTGACCCTCTACCCCGGGCGTTGGCATAGGGAATAAAACAACGGCCTATTTCTGAGAGATGAACTCCGTCAAAAAGGACAGCCTTGTGGGCACCAGAGCTAGAGAAGGATTTGGGGACCACACGGCCCAACTCCTTTATTGTGCATGGAAGGAACCGAGATGAAGAACTTTCTGAGACTGAAAATTCATGTCTTTTTTTTTTTTAATGTTAAGCACTTTATTTATTGAAGTTGATGCTGTTAGACAATTTATGTAATCAAAAGGAAAAATTACATTTGTTGAAGAATATCTCAAATTATATTTTTCAAAAATATATTATCTTACAGGAAGATAAATGGGAAAATATTTTTTCAATCCCTTTAAACAATTTTGATCATATTCTGGATAGCCAAGCTAATGACAGCTATATAAAACTGAATCTCCTAGCATAACCTCAGAAAAAAAAAAATTTAAAAAACAAATGAAATTACACAAAACCTATACCTTAAAATTTAGGAGAATAACCTAAATTTTAAATTGTAAGTAGAAAATTAACAAGTCCCACCAAGCTACCCCTCACAATCCTAGTGCATGCTTTTCTGGAGAGGTGGGAAGGGTGAGGGAGTAGTAAGGTATGAAGGTTACACTGGAAATAAAGAAACCAAGCAGTGATATTTATTTACAACTAACCAAAATGCACAGCTACAAACAGAAACTCCACCCTAATTGCAAAAATACTGCACAAAAAATCTTATTATAGCAAACCAACCAGAGCAAAGGACTAACACGTGAGACTAAGAGGAAATCTTAGAAAGCTTTTAAGGGAGAGATGATAAAAAGAAATGGAAAGTTACTCTCTGAAAATCGCACAGTGACCATAATAAAAGGAAATAAGAGGAAAATTCAGGACCCTGCAAGAAAAACAATATTTTTAAAACTGAAGGATTAATAAGCCCTTCCACACTACCCCTTCTGAAAAGAAGCCATCCAGGAAAAATAAACTATATTTTGCACCCTTGACAAAACTAGGAATCTTGTAAACCATCCCAAGCCATCACAGAAATGTGGAGACTCTACAAGTACAAAAAACTAATACAACAGGAAAACAGAAATAAGAACCAACACAATTCAACTGATTAAAATACTCCCAAAAAAGATCATGAAGCAAAAAGAAAATGGCAACACAAATTAAATCTAGCCAATCTGAATAGCAAAAAAAAATTATGAAACCTTCCCACCAATAAGAGTGTGTGTGTGTGTGTGTGTGTGTGTGTGTGTGTGTGTGTGTGTGTGTGTGTTCATTAAAACCAACTTTGTCCGTTGACTGTTCGAGGTGTTAGGAAAGAGAGAGACATTTTCTCTATGACTTCAAAGAGCTTACAGCGAACAGAAAAATAAAAAGTATGATTCATGTGATTAAAGAATGCATGAAATGCTTTCAAAACACCATAAAGCAGCATCCATTCCAAACAAGGAGAAGTTCAATCTACAACTTGAAGTATAAGTAAGAACCAGGTCAAGACATTCTGGGAAGAAAATAACTGTGCAGAAGTAAGGGTATATGGAAAGGCATGAAGCCAGAGGAAATGTCACATGTTCAAAGAACTGTAAATGTTCTGTTGAATTCACATCTCCTTATCCCCACTTTGGGATTTTTATCAGCAAGAGACAAACCGCCTGGATTGGAGACATATGTTGAGGAGAGGACAAGATACTCAAAATCTTATCAAGAAATTGACAGCCTTGGCCACATGGCAGCCCAGAGCTGCTCTGGAAAATTCTACTGCTCCCCCTTCTGCTTGTGTGTCATTCAAGCAGCTGGCTCATGGTCTCCCGCTCTGCCGGGACAGCTGTTCCCGGGGCTGGGAGATGCCTTGCCCAGCATTGGGAAGAGGATTCCTGCATTCATCACAGGTAGATCTAGAAAAGACTGGTGCTTAGACCACGGCAAACTCTGGGATTCTATGTGGAAAGGAAGATGAAAAAACGGGAGACTGTTGCCTTTGGCACAGCAGCAAGACTCGTGGAACAGAAGGAGAAACCTCTGGAATGAGTTTTTAAAAGAAAAATGGCACCCAGAGTCCTGGGCTAACATTCCACAGCACTGAGAGTGACAAGGGCAAAGACCCAGGGGCACGAGTATCTCCGTCTTCACACGAGTAATGGGCGAGTCGTTTCTAGAATCTTCATGTCGTCTCTTCCCCAGCCTGCTGTGACCTCGGGGTCACCCCGTGTAAGCTGAGCCCCAGAGCCTCAGACACTCTGTCTCTCGGTAGAAAAGACAGAGGCCTGATCCCCTGCAAGAAGCTATAGCTTCAGGGGGCATAAGAGCCCAAAAGCCCGGCTTTGCCAAACCTGAAAAGAACCTGTAATTTGCTTCTAGGTTGTTCTTGTCATCAACACCAAAAAACTGAGCTAGCACCACCCTCCCCCACCCCCACCCCCCCCACCACGTTCCATCCCTTATCCTGGATAAACTGTCTAGAAAGGAAATGTGAGCTGGGAGGTCCTGTGCAGCCCTAGCTGAGCTGGACTCAGAGGTTATCTAGGAGACTTGAGAGAAAAAGTGCACACTTAGACCCAATTTACATGCCCTTGATATCTGCAAGTGGTCTAGTGTTCAAAGGAATTTCAGGAAGCTCTCTAGCCAGGCCCTTGCTCTCCAGACAAAACCATCCCAAAGACTCCGCGCATAGTCTCTGGCAAAGCTGCAGCCTCTCTCCCTGACGCATTCTCCCACGTCATGCGCGTGGAAGACACTCTCCCAACACCGTATTGTCTCACTGCTACCACCCCCCGGGGCTGTGTTCGTTTTGGTTTTAACCAACTGTTTTGTTTTGAATAAGGAAGGCGAGTTTCACCTTTATAAGCAGGATTGTACTGGAGGGGAATCCTTGCTATCCAGAATGTCAGTCCCAGCATTCTTCTGAAGGAAATGACCTCAACTGGCTCTCTAGACCCAGGTTTTCATTCCTATTATGCAACCTACCACCCTGGAAATCATTCACTGGGAAATCATTCATAGGTCAAGATTGGCACCTGACCTACTGGCATCCATCTATAGGTTGCTCGGGAGCCATGTGGCCACATTTAAGGGCTCTACCCAGTCGAGAGCATCAACCCATCACCGTAGGTCAAGTTGAAGCAGAGGCAGGGTCTTCAAGCCCCCCGCAGGGTGGCAGACAATTGTCCAGGACTGGCACAAGTTTAGCACTGAAAGTCTTACCTCCCGGGGAACCTCCTAGTCCTGGGTAAACTGGGACAACTGATGCCCGTTTGCTCACCACCAGAGCAGAACTACAGAAGGGGGAGCAGAGGAGCCTGGCACGGGGCAGATCTCTGTAACGAGCAGGTGTTCAGCCCGTGCAAGGCTCAGACACCATCCATGAAGACTGGAGCGATGACGCCATCTTGACTGGCTTTCAGTTTCTTGGACCCATCTAGCTGGGCCACCGCGGGGACCGTGTCCTGTGGACCTCACTTCCGCTGCAACTTGGAAGAATCCAGTGTTTATGGAGGCAACGAAAGCGGGTCTCTGTTCCCTGACCTGCACGGCAAGGACGGAAAGGGGGAGAAAGTCACAAAGAGCTCCGACACGTCAACAGCACACCCATCCTCCAGAGGGTCTCCTTGCTCGTTTTATGACGAATCCGAGACGCCAACAGGAACCCAGTGCTCCCCACAGAAGACATAAAAGCCACCGAATGACCACAAGCATCCAAACACACGGAAGACGGGGTGTCTGGCTTTCATTCCTTTGACAAAGGCAAGGCGTCCATCCACTTTGGACACAGAAAGTACCATCATCCCTGGCTCTGCCTCTCGACAAGGCTGACGCAGGACAGCTATGGAGGAAGCGTTTCCAGTCACGCACATGGCAGTGCAGAGAGAAAGGAACAACTAGGACTCGTGTTTTGTGGGGTGCAGTGTTGCCAGAGGTGCGCGTGGGCGGCACACACTGGAGGCGGCGGGTCTTCAGGAAAAGCCACATGGTCAGGAAGCTCCACGGCCTGCCCTGGCCCCCGCTGCCCTCGCGAGAATGGGGTCTTCACGGTTGACGTGTGCTGGCGCGGGGGGAAGCTGGGGGGACCAGGACGGCCTTCCTCTCCTGCTCCTCCGCCACACGCCGCCTGAGGTCCGAGCACCAGGCTTCCCCACCCGGCTCCCCTGCCGAGGCCCCCGCCAAGGCCCCCCACGCCCTCTCAGAGCCTGGAGAACTCGCGTGGGTGCCGCCTCCTCTGGCGCCCGGGCCCAGACCCCGATGACCGGGGCTGGTGCCCCAGCTGCTCGCATGGCAACGCACAAACAGCGGCTGCTTTAGAAGGAGCAGGAACAAAAATTAAGATCCCATTTGCCCTGGGTGTAGTTAACTATTCACTCTGTATCCGGCTGGAAGATAATGGAGCAAACAAGAGGAATTGCTGAGTCCAAAGGCACAGCCGAAGTGGAAGATGGGGGGCGAGGAAAGGCATGGCTCCCGGGAGGGGCCGGGAGGGGCCGGGAGCTGCGGCCTCAGAGGAAAGGCTCTTTCACCGGAAAGAAGGACCAGGTGGGGACGCGGCGGCTCCGAGGGGGCGACGCCTCCAGCCCATGTAGGTCAACACTCAGGCATCCTCAAGCCCAGAAGCTTCTTTGTTGTCCAAAATCAAAATTCTTCAGCAAGCCCAGGGCTGAGGCAGTCCCGTCTCAGTCAGGTCCTTCCGGGGCACGGTCCCGGTGGCTCTGCAGCTTCCTGGAGGGGCGTGTGGTGGGCTCCAAGCCAACCTCCTGTCCAGGCCTGTGGACACAGAAAGAAGACGGGGTTTAGGCTCCGGCTTCTGGCCCTTCTGCAGGCGGCTGCCAGCCAGAGCCCTCCGAGGAGCTCCCCACGCACTGAGCACCAGGGGCCCTGCACACAAGCCTCGCCGCTCCACTCGGGCCAGTGCTGCGGGCACTGCTGGACACAGCAGCCGGAGGGAGGGACGCTTTGGCTGGTCAGCACGCGGTCGTGATGTCTGAGAGGTGCGAGGCCAGAGGCATGGGGTGGCAAGACTGCCCACCTCACAGATGGGGAAACTGAGGCAGAGAAGGTCTGGGTGTCCTTGGTGGGGATGGCAAGGGTCTGGCCCCTAACCCTAAAGCTCATTTCAAACAGAACCTTTCTCCACTTTCCCAAGAAAGGCCCTCGGACGTTATCCTGACAAGGAGTGAGGAAGTTACAGAGTGACAGCCCCCGGGTTACACAAGGTCTTCCTCTTGCTGACGGCCCATCACTGAAGACAGACTCATGGCATCACGCCACGCCCAGGCCCCACTTCTGAGTAACCAATGCAGTTAGCACCACTGATCGCCTCAGGGGACTTCTCCATTTTACGACTGATGAGACCCAGCCAGGGAGCTCGGCTCTGTCACAGCAGGTGGGAGGCTGAGCTTCTGGACCCAGCAGGCACGATGGACCGCGAGGCCTCCCTGGGATGCCACGTAAAGTAGACAGGGACCCCGCCCTCACGCACGCCGTCCCAGACAGGAGCCCCGAGCAGGCGCTAGGCCGAGGACACAGCAGTCGAGGGCAATATGGTGAGGCCTCTGTGAGTCTTCTAGAAGCCAGTGGGCCCCCCGCCATCTCTGCAAAGACCTGTGGGGGCCGCAGCTCGGCCTTGTGCAAAGGAGCTCTCCATCCTGAGGGCTTGGGCCCCCAGGCAGCTGCTGGGAAACCCAGAGAAGGGTGCTGCGAGAGATAGGGGCACACAACGAGAGCCCAAAGGGCCAGCCACAGACAATCCTCGGCACCAGAACTCAAAGGGAGAGCCTGCATTTTAGTCGCCTGCCGTGAAACGCCCACACAGAGGCGCCTTGGCTGCAGATGGCGCCGGTTGGTGGCCAAGAGGGAAAGAAAGCAGGTGTTGGCAGACACTGTCGTTTGGACCCCAAAACACTCTCGAACACCCACCTCCCCAAAGTTCTGCTAACCTTCCTCTGGTTTCCTCTCCCCTCCTGGGCAGAAGCCCTCTGAGCTGTCTCAGAGAGGCCAGGGAAGCCGGGCCGCCCGCCCCAGCAGCCGCACGCAGCTAGCAAATTAATTGGCAGCGGCCGGGTGAATCACACAGGGACTTCCTTCTTGTTGCCCGGCAACCCCGTGCACTTGGCAGTGGGACATTAAACACAGGGGACAATGTTGGGAGGCGTTTGCAAAATAAAATAAAAAGCAAAACACACAACACCCCAGACTCATCCCAGCATGGCAGACCCAGCCAAGGTGGGAGGGTGGGGGCGGGGTGGCTACAAGAGGAGAGCAGGGAATCAGGGGCAAGGAAAATGAGGTTACGACATCAGTGGCCTTAGCCTCCCCCCCACACACACACACTAAACCACACTTGGCCAAAGACACAGCTCTCTGAGCCTAGAGAGAGAGAATGGGGGCACCTGGATTCAAAGGCATCTCGAGATGTGAGAGATTACCTAGAAGCACTCAGCCCAGAGGGTTTATGGCACCTGCCAGATGGGGCTGTTTGTGCTTCTCCGTCCTGCATCGTTCCACAAGTTAAGTCACGCTGCCACCTAGGGCAGGAACCCCTTCCCCCAATCCTTTTCCACTTGAATGTTTTCAAGCCCGTTGCTATGGCCACCAGGAGCTGATTAGACAAGCCTTCCAACATACTGCCTTGCCCTTCAGACCCTGCCTCTGGCCTCTGTGAAAACTCCCAGGACAGGACTGAAAAGTCTATATATTTTAGGTTTGAAACAGTGCATGAAAGAGAAGCAGGCACAAGGAAGGGACGAATAAGAGCAAGAATGTCCCCATGGTAGGCTGGATATGAGCCCCCAAAGATAGCCATGCCTTAATCCCTGGCCCTGTGAAAGTTTTGACTTCCATAGCAAAAGGAGCTACACAGATGTGAATAAGGTGAGGATCCTGAACTGATCCTGGATTACGTGGGTGGGCCCCAAATGTAATCGTGATGTCCTTACAAGAGGAGGTGGAAGGAGATGGAGTGGGAGAAGGAGTAGTGTAGGAGAGGGAGTAGCGTAGGAGAGGGAGTAGCGTAGGAGAGGGAGTAGCATAGGAGAGGAAGTAGCATAGGAGAGGGAGCAGAAGACATGATGAGGGAAGCAAGAAGATGGAGGCATCCAAGGAAGGAGCCATGGGCAAAAGAAGCAAGTGGCCTCAGCAAGTTGAAAAAGGCAAGGAAGTGGATTCTCCCCTAAAACGTACCGAAAGTACCAGCTCTGCTGATACCTTGACATTAACCCAGTGAACCTGGTTTTCAGAACTCTAAGACATTTGTATTGTGTTAACTTGTGAAACTTGTAGTGGTTGCATAGCAGTAATGGGAAAATAATCTTGTGAATCTGGGCACACTGAGTCTGCCTCCCCACAGATATAAGTAGGGGTATCACAGCGCAGACACAAGAAACAATGGGGTGGAGCTAGTCAGAGGGGCAGGAGCCAGAATTTGGCTAGCAAAAGCCTAACAGACACTTTACAGGCTCTCAAACAAAAGGTCAGGTGTCTGAAAACAAATGACGCAAGAGGTTGGCCAGGCTTAGAAGTAGACGTTCAAATCTTAGCATTTGAGACTGTAACTTGGGTGGGTGACTTAATTTCTGAGAACTTCAGCTTCACCATCTGCAAAGTAGAGATATTATATCTTCCTCGCAAAGCTTGTAGGATTAAATAAGCTACTGCATGAAAAGCACCTGGAACATGGCAGATCCAAATAAATGATAACTTTTAGGGAGGATTAGTCACGTGCACGCACATGTGGGCAGAGGCTACTAGTTGCCCAACATCTATTCTACCCTTTCTACTCAGTAACAATGCTCTAATTTTTGGCTGACACATTATGGTCCAGAGTAAAAAACTGTCTTCCTTGCAGCTAGCTACCTCTGGCCATGTGACTAAGACCTGGCCAAAGAGGCATAAACCACAGTGTTCCTGGTCTTCTGGGGAGGCTGTTCAAAAGGTGCTGGAACTAGTTCAATTTTTATCTGTTTGCCTTTCAATGAAGACATGATGGCTGGCACTCCAGCAGCCCTCCTGGGCTATGAGGGACATGGACAGTGGAAGCCAGGCACCCATGTGATCTAACAAGAAGACGAAGCTTGGGTCCCTGATGACCCCAGAACTTCCATAGTCACCTTGGCTGACCTTAGTCTGGATTTCTGTGAGAGAGAAATGTTCTTCACTCTTGGTTACTATGTCATCATTATTTTAGAGTTTTCTAGTCATCCTAATACATACAATAAATCACAGATCCAGGAGAACAGGATTCACAGTATTTCTAGAGTGTGGATCTCAAAGTGTAGTCCTGGGAGGACAATTTTAGCAGGATCTAAAATCTGTTAGACATATAATCCTCAGGCTCCAGCCCAGACTTAACTAAATCAGGAACTCCGGGAGGGGAGTCTGGCCATCTGCTTCACCAGAGCTCCATGGCCTTGAGTGCAGACTCGAGTGTATGAACCACCATTTCAGAGCACGGTTTCCCCTGCCCAGCACTTGTGGCACTGGGGCTGGGTCATTCTTTGGGAAGGGGGCTGACATGCATTGTAAGAGGGTAGGTAGCATCGCCTGCCTCCACCTACTCGGTCCCACTGGCTCTCGGCTCTCGTCTCCCTCTGGGTTGTGACCATGAGAAACCAGCCCAGAACACCCTGGTGGCACAAGGGGTTAAGTCTCAGCTATCGGCAGCCACTGCAGCACGAGTTTGATACCCAGCCAGGGAGCTTCCCACAGGGCGCAGCAGACCTCTCCTGTCTCCCTGCTGCTCCCCTCAGCAGTGTACTTCAGACATTCTGCCTGTTCTGTTCCCTACTCTGTCTCTGATGAGTCCTCTCACCCCCCCACACCTCTGGTCTATACCCCAGCTTGTATGTATATATAAATCTTTAAAAAAAAAAAAAAAAAGAAAGAAAGAAAGAAACCAGCCCAGGCATCGGCATTTGGAGTGTGGGTGGGGCAGCAAAAATCACTCCCAGTCGAGAAACATCACCTTTTGAGTTGTGGTTCATTTTTGACCTTGGCTTTACCTTAGAATCTTCTGGAAGCTTTTCAGAATTCCCATGCCTAGGCCTCACCCCAGCCTGGCTAAATCAGAACATACCAGGGCAGGACAGGGGAGCAGTTAGGGCTCTCCTGGCACGGTGACAGGCTGAGCACCCCGGCCAGTGGCGGGCAGGCCCGGGGTAGAGAAGGCAGCAACACACCTATATCCTGGAAAACAGGGAGGGCGCACATGCTCCCAGCAGAAACTAATAAACACGGCTGGAGAAGACTTGGGAACCGACAGCCCAGCTGCCAGAGGGCTGAGTCCATGGGGTGGAATTCCTGGTGGCTCTGTCACCTCATTTCCCATCAGAACAGGAGGACACCTCCCAGTGTCTCCCATGAATAACCACACACAGCCTCAGTTTCCTCCCCTCATAAACACAGCACACAATGAGCCGGCTCCCACGAGGCGCTATAAACATGAGCTCACTCAACAAAACGAACTGTCTTAAGACAGTGGCAGGGCAGCGGGTCTACTGAACACAGGGAGCACAGAGCCCTCCTCCGTTTGCTAAACTCCCCAGGCGCTGAAACCAGAATCCTCCCACCGGGATGCTCTGAGCTGGGAGAGGTGTCATGTGAATTTAATGTCGCCCAGAAAACAACCTCGGCCAGGGGTCCACCCCAAGGTCTGAGGGCAGAGGGTGGGAAGCCGGAGAGGCCAGGCATGAATGAGGAGGGAGCGCAGAGCAGGCTGAAGCTCCGGCTCCCTCAGAAAGACAGTCACGTGTGAATTCTTTCCCCCGCTGGGACTGTCTTTTTCCTTCATTATTTCATTCCCTGCCTGCGCCGCTGAATGCTGAGTTGAGCTTTTCCTTGTTTCTCGTGGCCCCAATCATTAAGTCAAGGATGTCACTCGGGAGGCAGGAGGGAGGTGGAGAAAAGGAGGAGAGAAGAGGAAGAAAAGGAAGAGGAGAAAGAGATGAGGGAGAGAGAAGAGGAAGGAGGAAGTGGGGGACAGGACAGGCAGAGAGAGGAGGGACGGGGTGCGAGGGAAACGCACAGGGCCCCGTGCACTTAGAAACACTGGAGCACCAGGATGAAACGGCTCCTCTGTCCCCTACCTGGTTCAGCCCCACCTGGCTAGCCCAGGTGGAAAGACAGGTCCAGATATGAGTAACCCATACAGAGAGGGCAACTCGCAGAGGGTCTCCGAGCGACTAGGGTTAGAGTGACGACTGGTACATTTTCACCCTTTCTCGGGGGCTCTGCCTTTATCCTTCTAGGCCACTGAATGCAGTTGATGGGAACAAGGCAGAAGAAATCTGGTTGCTCTGTCCAAGGGCAACCACAGAGACAAGGAACCCAGGCCCTTTTTCTGATCCCAGGGGTTTTTTAGCAGGTTTCTGGGCAGAATGTTAGTACAAAGAACACAGGATTTTGCTACTGGCCTCGGCCACTGCCACTGCACCACCGCCCTTCCCATAGCGCCGCCATGCCCCACAGTCAGAATAGATCTCCCACTTGACTTCCCTCCAGCCCATAAACCTCGTGTGCAAATGTCCTGACTCTTGCAAGTGTGTTAAAAAATAAACCTTAAAAAGCTTCCAGATGTTCTGTTTGCATGGCGGGGTTCTCTGCTCCTGTCTCCAGAGGCCCGTGCAAGATATCCAGCATCCTGGCTGCCAGATGAAACATGAGGCGCCCAGAGGCACTGCCCAGGGGCACTCGGGGAAGATGTCCCCTTCCCAGAACCACACTCAACCATCTCATCCAGCAGCTCTCCCCTGAGAAGACCTGAAACCTCCCCTTCACCCTCCCGCCATGCTCTCTGCTCCGGTTCTTCCATTCTCATGGGTGAGGCAGACACAGCCATCCCGAGCTTGTTCCAGGTTCCACAAGAACCTCCCAATGGCGGCAAAGCACGTGTGGGAGTCCCCCAACAAGCCTCCAGGCGTGGTCTCCCCTGAGCTCCCACCTCATCCCGCCCTTGAACTTCTTAGCCTGCGGGACACAGACTTGAGGACAACATGGCCGGGGAGTGACCTTCCAGATAAGATGCTAAATTCGCCACCGGCAGAGACCTCTTCGGAACTGGACCAGCCAGACCAAGGGAACGAAGTTCACGACCTGTCAAGGTCCCCCAGGGCTGGTGGCCTCTGATCTAAAGAAGGTAACTGCCAACGGGTGGCCGTGCGCACACAGAGCCCCACACGCAACACCTGAGGCCGGGACTCTTTGCACAGGGGACGCCTGCTCCCTTTGATGCTGGCCGGATGTGTTCCCATTGGGTGAAAACCAGACCTCAATAAAACCGGCATTATCAAGAGCCGGTGGTTTGTGATAGTACCAGCCTGTTATCTCTGCTGCATGGGTGGGGCGCTTTGTGGTTCGCCACTGAAAAGCATGATTAACTTCAGGTGGATCAAAGCCCCTTCCGAACCAGCCAGCTTGATCCCTTGTTTATCCACCAGGGATTGTCCCCAAAGATGGACTTTACAGATAATAGGGACCCCAGTTCCAGATTCCCTTGGGTGCTCTGTTTATCACGCAATCTGTCTCTCGAGGCCACTCACAGTGGCCCCCGCCCGCCTTTCTTCAGACGGCCAGCTAACAATAGCAGAGGGGGGCAGGCACCAGAGTGTCCAGTTCTGCTGCAACCACAGGGCTTGGGGACAGAGCGATACTTCCTTGGACGCCATCAGGAGCTTCTCTCTCGTTCAGGAGTGAGGCCAGGGAGGCGCTTGCAGAGAGGAGGGCTTCATCACCCTCTTTCCTGGGGAGGGAGACACTGGGTCCCCTCTCCAGGTCTCTGAAGTCCCTGTTTGTACTTCCCAGCCAACCACGATGTTCAAGGGCAAGTGGTCAGCCTGCAGGGAGGACCCAGTGGAACCTCTGTGCCCGCGTCAGGGGCACCGAGAAGGACCATCAACCAACATGGGGGAGGAAGAGCACGTCCTGGCTGGCTCTGCAGATTCCTGAATGTTCCTCAGCCCCGTGCAGGTTTGTCTGTGGTTAGCTACGATGCTGAGGATATCAAGTTGAGCGTTTGACACCTGTTTGACACTGAAGAGGCACACGAGTGAATGAGGCATACATGAACCAGTGAATGAGTGAGCAGCAAATCGCTCGTTATCTCAGGAGTGCCGGCAGGACGGGGAAAAGCAAGTATTTCAGTAACAAGTTTCACTGGGGACCCCTTCACTTAGAGGCATGCAGCGTCACATCCTGGAGCAGGCACTTAGGGGTGGCAGGACCCTGGGTGAATCACCTCGATTCTCTAACCCTCTGTAAACCCAGAACCTTAATCCCGCTGCGTGAATTAGGCAAAGAACCTGCCATAGATCAGAGGCACCAGCCCGGCTGCTGGGAGGCTGAGTTAAATACCAGGACTCAGGAAGTAATATTTGTCATTCTGACCATATTTCCCTGTGGCAACGTCTCTATTAAAAATACATTTGCCAGGAAGGCAGGACGCCACCATTGCCTTGGTTAGATTCCGGGCACAGACCGCACCTAGCACACAAGAGCGCCATAGCCATCTCCCGTGATGCCTTTCCTTCCTGTCTAACCTAAAGCATTGGGACTAATCTAATGCCTAGCATTGGGCCTAACTCTCACCTCCCCCTTGTGTTCCCTCAGCTGTACTGAGAAGCCCGAGCTTGCACCTTCGTGCAGGGAGGAGCTGACGGAGCTGGGAGGCGCCAGCAGGAGACCACGCAGTGAAGGAGCATCACGGCTGCACTCCTGATTCCAGAAAAGCCAGAGACTCACGGGACATGCGCTGTGCTGCTGGGCTGCTGGAAGGCACATCCTCTGCCTTCCACCCCCCTGCTCCCCTCTTCCCTCGCCTCTCCCCAGCCCCTGGTTGCCCTCCACTCTCGTTAGACTCAACATTACCGCCTGCGAGAAGGATTAGGCCAACTCAACCTGAAATGACACCTCTGGGGTCTCCGTTGGGTGCCCGGACAACACCACCTGGCCAGCAGGCATGTGGTGCCAAGAGGCCTGAGGGGCCGGGCCTCAGCACCTCCCCTCACGGCCAGGCTGTGACCCAAGGCTGCAGCTGGGCTCTCAGAGGCCCGGGAAGGTCAGGCAGAAGTTCACAGGACAGGCCACCCACACAGCGCATCAGGCCGCTGTGCTGTCCCCGGGGCCAGTGCGGCTCTGGCCCTTGGCCCCGACTCGGAAGGAACAGTCCACCATATGGTGTCCCTCGGGGAGGATGAGCGGAGGAGAAGCAGCAAACCGGGGTCGAGAAAGAGCCGCCATGCCTCTGGGTGCCAGGGCCTCTTCCTGCGAGGGGGGCGGCTGGTGAGAGCCCCCAGCAGGCCAGAGGGAAGCAAGAAGGTGGCCAGGAAATGAAGGGGACATGCGTGACAACAACATGGAGACAGGGCTCCCTCTCCTCGCTCTGCAGCCCCAGATGTGCGTTCAGGACTTGACCAGAACTTCAAAAACCCTGAACTTTGGGTTACGTCACACTTTTCTAATTAAAGATCCAAACTGGATTTTCATGTCTGCAGAGAGTTTTGACCAAAAGTGTAGGCAGTGGTGCAAAACAGGAAGAGAACCATCTCTCTTGCTCCCTCTGTATTCTTTCTCAAAAAGGGGGGTGGTGTGAGAGGGAGCAAACAAATCGGTGGCAGCCTTGGCCCCTAGGCCCCCTGGATCCTTCCTGTGCTCTGCAGAAAGCGTCTCTTTCCTCAGTCCGACAGACACCAGTACCATTTCGGTGGGGCAGGGGTCGGGTGGAGGGAGGCTGGAAGAGGAGAGGAAAGAAGCAGAGAACAGAATCTCAGGCACAGCTGCAAAGCAAAGGGCCCAATCGCCTCCTCTGGGGGAAGGCACCCTTCCCAGGCATGCTGGGACTTGCTGGAAACCAGAGCCCTGGCTGGCAGGAGGTGGACAGTGCAACCAGAATTCAAAGGGGCAGCCAAAGCAGGGGGGCCTGGGGGAAGAGGGGGAGGTTTCAGTGAATCACATAAATTAGAGACAGAAAGGGATGTCAGGCCACCTTCATTTCCTTCCTCTCCTAATGGGAATTATCTCATTAGCCCCGAGCTTCCTAAAGGCGGACTTTAAATGATTCCTGTAATGGTGATTTCAATCCACAGCCCCCAGTCCCCCACCCCATCTGACTCCTGGGAGAGCAAAGCAAGGCTCTTAAAGGGACAGCAGCAACAGGACACCAGTTCAATCTACGGTACACTGAAAACTTGCTGCAAACATTTCCCAATGTTGCCCTTTCACCCTGTATTTTCACTTACAGGAATTTATGGTGAGAAAATTGTCATGGATGTGGTGCTAGGCTCAATAATGACTCCCTCTCCCTGCTAAAAATAAGAGAGAAAGATAGTCTGTTCTAATCCCTAGAACCTATAATGTTACCTTATATGGCAAGAGGGATTTGGGAGATGGGATTAGTATTTTAAAGTGGGGAGATTTATCTGGCTTCTCCAGGTGGGCCTTTATTTAATCACAAGTGTCCTAAGAGGGAGGCAAGAGACTCCATTACAGGAGGAGACTGTAAAGTGACCACCAAGGCAGAGGCTGGAGATATGTGATCACAAGCCAAGGAGATCCCGGCAGCCTTTGAAGCTGGCAGAGGCAAGGAAGGATTCTCCCCTGGAGTCTCCAGAAGGAACTGGCCTTGCTGACACCCTGAATCTAGTTCATTTCGTGGTGAACTCTGAACTAGTCAGGATTGCTAAGACTAACCCTAAGATTCATTTCAGACTTCTGGCCTCCAGAACTGTAACAGAATAAATTTGTGTTGTTTTAAACCACCAAGTAAGTGGTAATTCGTTACAGCAGGTCCAGGAAACTTGTGCAGATGAATAAAGTTCTCATTACCAGGATTATCATCAGAGCCTTTTCACAGTAAAAGAAAACAGAGTGTTGGAAAAATAATGTTCAAAAGTATCTGTATGTTAGTCCTGTGATGAAATACTAAACAATCATAAATACATCAAAATATTATTTAATAATAAAGGGAAACACCCTGTGATTATGAATGCTAGATATATTCCTTGCTTTTTGTAAGTTTCTCTAATGGTAAGCATCTTATAATTATTTCTGTCATTGTATAAGTCACATTTACATGTAGAGTGGTGTGGAAGTTAAGGATGGTTTGATCCTCGTCCATGAATGGAGAAATAGAAGCTGGGGGCAATTCCCAGAGTCAGGGAATCAAGTTCTGGAACATTTTTGAGCTCTGAAGACTGAAGGACTCTCTTCTACACATACCTCAGCCCGGCATAATCAAAGTGCTCCACCAAGGGGTGCATCTGGCTTGCAAACCAGATGCACCCTAACAAAAGAGCTAGACTTCCCAAGACTGCCATAACAAATTACCACCAATTGGAGGCTGAAAACCGAGACATTTGTTTTCTCATAGCTCAAGGAGCCAAATGTTCAAAATGAAGGGTTGGTTCCTTCTGGAGGCCCTGAGGGAGGGTCTGTCCCTATTCTCTCCAGGCTTCCAGAGGCTCCAGCAATCCTTGGCTAGTAGATGCATCACTTCTGTCTGCCTCCATACTGCCTTTTTTTGTGTCTCTGTTTCCCCTTCCCTTCTAATAACTTACCATGGATTCCTTAATTAATTACCTCTGCAAAGACCCTATTTGCAAATAAGGTTATATCCTAAGGTTTTATGTGGACATGAATTTGTGGGGGAGGCACTACTCAAACCATTAGAGATTCCCTTTCTCTATATACTTGAGTCCACTTACTTCTAAGTCTCAGCAACTCCACAACATCTTCTTTGATTCTTTCAGATCCCAGAAGCCAGTCTCTTATGTAAGTATACAAGGGCAGATGGAGTTCCCTACAATAGGAGTTGTCAATGTTTGAGGGGGTGACCTTAGGAGTGGTCAGGTTGTCTATGGTCACAGTGGTCAAGCAAAAGCCACCTGTCTGGTCGCTGGGCCTGGGATGCTGGAATTAGGCACCAAAAAGAACTTGGCTTTACAAGAGCAAAGGTTGTACCTGAACCACCTGGCAGAGGCTGGGCATGGAAACAACCCTACATAGATGCCATTGCCCCATTCATAAAAGTGCCCCTGCAATTCAATCTTCCTCCTTTCAATGCATGCACGGGGCCCTACGAAGCAAATGAACTAAGCATGAGATGATCTATATATTCGAGGATATTTACAAGCACCTCCTTGGTACATGCACAATAAGATATAATCTGACATTCAGCTGTGTGCCTCTGAGTTCGCTAAATCAACACCCAAGCCATTACATGCATTGAGAAAGAAGCCACCAGAGTTTCTCTGTGGGCAGCTGGCAGGTCCCTCAGGAAAACCTGGGATCTATTTCTGTTCCAGCTCAACCCACTGAGGAAGGGAGAGGAGGCAGAGGAGCTGCTGTAGGCAGGTGCAAAGGGCAGGCCGTCTGTTCCTGCTGAGCCCAGACAGCAACACCTACCAGGAGGTGACTTATCAGCCGTGGGAGGTTCAAGAAGCTCTTCAGCCACAGGTGGGGGCCCGGGAAGCCACACTCCACAGGAGCAAGGACCAACTCTGCTGCTATCACCCCGTGTCTCAACCCGATCTGGGTGGCCCTGCGCCACTCCCAGGCCCTGTCAGGTGCGCAGTGACCTGACTGGCCTCCACAGGACAGGTGTTGCCGGTGCTCCCGTTTACAGATGGGGAGACTGTCGGGGCGGTTGGATGACTCGTCACGGCCACCCAGGGAGCTGCATCCCAGCTGCTCACCCGGGACTCCTTCCTCGGACCAGACCGGCAAATGGCAGCCCCACCCCACGGTCCCACCCACGAGGAAGGACTTCAGGGCTTTACAGAGATGGCCACAAACACGGGGGTGTTCCTGCCCCCCAGGACCCCCACCTCTTTCTATTCAATCAACTTTCCTTCTCCCGCCTGCAGGTTGGAAGAGGAAGGACCTGGGCCTGGTGGGGGGCAGGCCAGGCTGTGAGAGTGAAGCCTGCTTTGGGGAGCAGGGGAAGGCACCCACTGTGAGCCTTAGAGAGAGAGAGAGAGAGAGAGAGAGAGAGGAGACAGCAGAGTCGACCTGAGTTCGCTCAACCCCCAGCCCTCTCTGTGGCTTCTCAGAGCTGGGTCCTCATGCTCTAAGCTGTCCCAGGCCTCCTCACGGGAGCCTGGGCCTCTCCAGAGCAAAACGGGGCCGGAAACATGCTAGCTTCTTCTGGGGCCAGGGGTCAGCAGGTCAGAGTTCCTCTGGGGTGGGGACCCAGGCTGACGGAGCCCGCTCCAGCACAGCACTCCCTGTAGGGGGGCTGAGCCCCAGGAAGCAGAATGCTGGGGGCAGCCCCTGCAGAGCAGGTCTACAAGGAGGGCAGACGGCACAGCCCAGCCCCAGCCCACTCTGGGATGCCCGGATTCAAGGTCCGTGGGCTCTTCCAAACCATCTTTCCCCTTCCGCGTCCCTTGTGGCCTGGACGTCCTTGGGCCAGGCTGCCGCAGGTAGAGCTCTCCTCTGCCTGTGGGGCCAGGCCGGAGAGGAGCCCTGTGGCTGTGAGAAAGGGCCACGCTGGAAGCAGCCGGGCCGCTCCCCACACCAGGGCCGTGTCCAGTTCCCGTGACACCCTGACTGTTAATAACTAACCTCGTCCCAGACAGGTGCTGGCGGCCTGGCCTTAGGAGTTCTTAGAGTTGAAAGTGAATCACTTCCCTTTTGTAGTCTGCGAGAATGAGTCACCCAGAGGCCGAACCTTTCACACAAGCCCTCACACCTGACCAGCGAGCGCACACCCATGCCGTCAACTACCTATTTTCTGGTGGGCGGACCCAGGGGCCCGACCCTCGAGGTCTGGGCCAAACAGCATCCTGTGACCCGGCCTCTGCCCCTGCTCCTTCCACCCCACTCCTTCCAGCGAGCGGAGATGTCTGACAGAGGAGCCTGATGGGAGGGCACCCCGGGCTGCGGCTGGGTTAGGTTTGTGTCACCTTTGACCTGGACCCTAAAGACGGCTATCATATCTTCCTAACGCCTGCCAGGAAACAAAGACTAGAAGGGATGCAGGTGGTCGGCTTTGCCACCCTCAGAAAGGCCAGAGGCTGAGGGAGGGAAACTGAGTCCCAGGATTGCTAACATGCGTCCCTGCTGGGTGCACTGGGGGAAGGCCGGACTCTGCTCTTGGCCCCCTGGGGCCTGGAGCTCCCGCCGGGTGGAAGCAAAGGACAGACACCAAACCTGGGAAAAGCACCTCAAAGACCCGTCGTCCAAGCTTCCTTCCCTTTCTCCCGGGGTCTCGCTACCAGAAAGAGATGCTTTTTACAAAAGAGAGATTAAGAAAGAGAAAAAATAAAACATGAAACAGGAGGAGGGGGAAAAAACCCACACTGAGCTAGGACAGGGATTAACTTTTTTTAATCCTCAGAAAGTCCCTCCTGCTACCTGGTTTCTAAAACAGACGATAAACACAGATGACATCAGGTGGGTCGGCCTGGGTGTCTCCTGCCGGGGGTTCCGGCAGGTGCGAGACTGACAGGTTGAGAAGAGATGACACTATTTCTATCTTTAGAAGATGAAGACGAGGGCTGAGCCGGGGTGTGCCAGAAACCGGACACCCTGCCAGTCGCTGGCCTTTTGGGTGAACTCCACTGGCGTCTGGGTGGGAGGCCAGGGCCCCCCCGCCGCCTCCCAGGTGTCTGGGTACAGCTCAGGCTGCCTCCACATTAGCTCGGGAGCCCCCCGACTTTCCACACTGCCAGGCGCAGGCTGCGGAGAGGCCTGGGGCGCGCTGGGCCTGCCCTGCCCGCACGTCCCGCACACAGCATCTCAGCCGCGCGTCCGTCGCACCAAGGGTCCAGATGCCAGGAGAGGCCGACTCCACCCCCGGGCTGGCGCAGAGGCCCAGTGAGTCATGAGGCCTGACCGGTGACCACGAGGTCCCACAGCGAAGGGGAGGCCTGGGAGGCAGCCAGCTGCAGGGACGCCAGCCGGTGACTCACTTCAGACCCCGAGGGGAAGTTCCGTCTGCGAGTCCCTTGGACGGTTCCCATTCCGGGTGAGGTCATCCCCACCGCCGCTCAGCACCGCGACTTGCTCCTTCCTCCCGGGGCCCCGGTTTTTCACTCTCAATTGTGGTTCTAGCAAAAATCATCATTTCGGCCGCAGCGTCTCTGCCTACCCACTGCACACGCAAGACGGACGGGCGTGCTCGCGGGGGGCCGAGCTTCCCCTAATGATGTCACACGGGAGCCTCTGGGACTACAGGCAGAGGATGTGACGGTCCTTTGCGAGGAAGCAGCTACCGCCACGTGGACTAGGCGCCCGGGCCAGCCCCGTGGGCCAGAAGCCTGGCACCAGAAGGGCGGAGGCGCTGGTAGGAGTGTCCGCACACAGGGGGGGTCCAGGAGCTGCTGGGGTCCACCGAGCTGGGGAGAAAAGACTCCGCTCCGCCCTCTGGCTCTTCCTTTCTTCCAGTGTCCCCAGCGGAGCGTGAAGACGTGGCTAAAGCTTCACCAGGGAGGAGGGGTCCTGGCGACAGCCCTCAGCTGACTATTCCTCCACAGGCAGGAGTGACAGAGCACCCCCGAGGGCCTGGATTCCAGTGCACCTGCCGGCCCAGGCTGACAACCTCCAAGACCAGGTCCTCACGGACACAGTCCCGAGGGGAGCTCTGCAGCCCGCTCGGGCCGCCCCGCCTCGACACCTCTGGGGCAGCAGGACGAGGACAAAGGCGCGAGCGTGTCTGCAGGCATTCCTGCAGCTGTCAAGAACCTCCTTGCAGAGGGAGGAGGGAAGGACAGGAAGGCAAGGGGGCTGTGAGAGAACAAGGAGAACCCCCAGCGGGCTTTGGGGAGACCTGGGAGGATGACCGTGAGCAGCGTTCGTCACCCCGTGGTGCACCCCATAATGCGAGGATGGCCCTCGCCGCCCCTACACGTGGGTCGGGAATGAGGGACAGAGGCTCTGGCCTCTCCCCCCATCAATCTTCCCTACACTCTTTGTTTTTCCTCTGTCGCTTCTATTCTCTCCTGCTGCACCTGCAGCCCGCGCTGTTCCGTGTGGGCTCTGCAGGGAGGAGACCAGGCCTCATATTAACCACGACCCCAAATGCAAAGGATCTGAGAAAAGGGGTTCTGGATTATCAGCTCATCACCACCACCAAGAAGGCTGTCCGTTGCCATGCCCACGTGGGTAGGCGGAGAGGAACCAGCACACTCCATGTCCCTTTTCTTTGGGGTTTCACCCCTCAGCTGCCCCTCACGACTTCTGCACCAGTCTCTGCTAAGCTGGATCGCAGCTCACTTTCCTGAAAACCCTGCCGTGGCCCCCAGTTTTCTCAGAGGGAAAGCCCAAGGTCCCCCAGGCTCTCCCTGATCCGGCCCCTTTCCCAGAGGCTCAGCCCTTCCCTTATTCAACCACACATGCACCTGGTCCTCAAATACACCGAGTAAGGTCCAGGCCTGGCCCTGAGCCATCTGCCGCCTCTGCCGAAAGCTCTTCCCCTGATGTCCTCAGAGCCACTGGCGCCCTCACTCGCTTCAAGCCAGAGCTCAAAGGGCATCTCTCAATGGCACATCCCCCTTCAGTACCCCTACTCCTGCCAGGGACACCTGCGTTCCCTGTCCTGTCCGGCTCCTGCTTCTTTCCACAACACTGCCACCTTCTCGACTCTGGACTCATGTACTGTCTTCATCTACTCTGCCCCACTGGAAGGCAAACTGCAGGAGAGCAGAGCTGCGCGTTCCCTGCCCAGAACACAGGGGACAGCCAAAGACTTTAGGTGAGCCAATGAACGAACGAACGATGAGCGAACGAATGACGCGGAATTGCTGAGGGGCCACACAGCTTATGGCATGAGCGGGCATTCAGACTGCGGTCCCTGGGGAGGGTGGACGGCTGGCTGCTTTCAGAAAGGCAGTGCCCACAGAGTGCCTGGAAATCCCCTGGAGTCACTCATTAACACCCCCACCCGCAGCCCGCCAGTCACCCCAACACAGACAGCAGCAGAGAGCACCCTGACTCCAGGCTTCCTCTGAGCAGTACCTGAGCAGTTTCCTGACTGAGCAGTGAAAAAAGTTTGGGGTGATACACCCAAGTCACAGAAGACAAGTCCCCTCCCACCCCATCCACTCTTGGGGCCTGGCCAACACCGTCCATGCGGTCCTGTGCCAGGTGAGGGCCTGTGCCGGCTGGAGAAGGGTCCCCAGTCACAGCCACAGCCAGCCCTGGAGCAGAGAGTGCCCCTCGCCCCAATCCCGCTTCAGTAGGACCCGGCTTCCTTGGCAACATTTCAGGAAGTGCTGAAACCCCCTTTAATCAGTCAGTCCCTGTGCTCCTGGAGCAGCAGGTGCACCCCTTGTGTTCCTGTGCCTCCTGGACCCACAGGCTGAGTGCCCACTCAGCAGTCTGCTCCCACGGGCCTGGCACCAGCCCCTGCGAGCGGAAAGCAGAGGGCAGAGCTGACCAGGGCCCACCAATGCTTGGAAAGCAAGTACCAGCCCTGGGGGGGGCTGAGTCAATCTAACTCCCTCACTAATCACTTGTCCAGGCGACTGTACCTCAGTTTCCTCATCTGCAGTTTTGCTAGAACAGGGCCCACCTGCTGGTTGAAAGACAGACAACGCCTGTCTGAGTAGAAGCCGTGCAGACACAGCTGCCCGAGTCCGCCACCGTGGTCGCTCCGGCTGGCAAGAGGGGCATGGGGTGTGGCACCTGAGACCCCCAGAGTGCGGACAGCAGTGGGCTGTGGCTGGCGCTGACTCACCTCATCTCCATCCTTCTTCCTTGCTTCCAAGCACCTACCAGCTCAGCCAGGAACTGTCAATTTCACCTAGAAAGAGAGGGGGGAGTTATAACAGGAGCAATAAACTGAGGCTCATCTTCAAACTTACAGCGCAGAGGGAAGGGCCTGAATGTCAGTGGCCTCGGGCGGACCCAGGCATGGACAAGCCGTTTATGCTTCAACATAGAATAAAATGATCATCATTCAGCAGAAAGGGAGAAATCCGTTTCCTGTGTGAGTTATGCACAAGGCCTGAAGAACTGAAGAACACTCACAAAGAAACACAGGCCATCGTCCCCCCGCCACGCCGCCACACACAAGGGGTGAATGAATGGGTATTAGACCTAACAGCACTTTTTCCCCAAGTCATAACAAAAGTTAAATCCACAATGGGCCTTTCTTGTAAAATCAATCCACTGCCACAGTTGAGTTGTTCTATATTATGGGTGCTTTTTACTCAGAGGTTCCTAGGATGCAATTTCTGAATTTTTGTATCTTCTGCCCTTGTGATAGAAAGAACGAAATGATTCATGGATAATGCATGAGAAGCTTCTAGTCTGGGCCTGGCCCCTACCAGGCGGTGCTTTCATTCAAGACCCCTCGCGTGTCCAGCAGGCAGACCGCTCCGAAGCATGCACGTAACTCACCAGTGTCGTCGCTGCTAAAATAGATATTTAACCTTTAAATCCAACCTCTGTTCAACCTAATTCAGACACCAGGAAGAGTAATGTTTCAAAAGGTGTGGAAAGATAATAGCCCCATTCTAAGCTTCCCCATCATTAGGCTCAAAGGAATCACTCTAGATCCTTCGGTTGGCAATAAAAAGAAAGAAGAAAGAAAAAGGGGGAAATCGATACCATCAGAATTGAAACAGAAAACTGGTAACCTTCACTCACAAGAGGAAGGATTGTTTGGGTGGCGTTTTGTTCACTCGCTGCATGGACCCAGACATCCCTCCATGGGGTCTGGAGTTACTGAGGGCAGGGGCCTGGCTGGCACCGGAGCCAGCAGATCGAGGCCCCCGTGCCCCAAGACCCTGCTCCCCTGCTAGAGATACACGCCTGCTCGGCCCAGATCCTGCTGTCTGCCCACAGATATACCCCAGGGGCAAGCTGAAATGCAGTATAGGCCTTGATGACAAGGCAAAGGACTTAGCAATCTTGGCCCCAGTGTAGGTCGCGATCCTCAGCACCTAGATGACCTGTGAGGGCTGGAAAATGCACCAAAAAGAGGCACATTTTGTAGTATTTTTTAAAAAAGATTTATTTATTTATGCATACAAGAACTGGGGTGCAGGCTAGAGGTGTAGGGGGATGAGAGGATTCACCAGAGACAGAGCAGGGAGCAGAACAGACAGATCGACTGAAATCCACTGCTGAGGGGAGCAGCGGGGAGACAGGAGAGGTCTGCTGCGCCACGTGGGAAGCTGCCTGGCCGGGGATTGAACTCGTGCTGCAGTGGCTGCTGACAGCTTCATAGTGCTGAGACTTAACCCCTTGCGCCACCAGGGAGGCCCTTTGTAGCATTTTTGAGGACAAGTGTTAGGGCCTGCGTGGGAAATGTTCCTGTGGACTGGAAAGGAAGGTGAATTCTGATGTTCTGGTGAGTCCCTACATGTCAGTGGGTCAAGCGTTTGATTCTGGATCCCACCTGACTTCCTTTGGACTATCTCTATCAACTGCTAGGAGAGGGTTGTAAGCGGTAACTGTGTATTTGCTTTCTCTTCCTTGCAGTTCTACCAATTTTTGCTTAACATATTCTAAAGTTCTGTGACATGATAAGCACCCATAGCAACTATAAAAAATAAATAAAAAAGGAAGCCAGCAAACCCTCAGGTGCCCTCCTATGCCAGCCCAAGCCTACAGAATGGATTCCGGCTTCTGTTCCTATTTCATAAAGCCAACCCCCGTCCCCCAATCTGTTCATAGCTTATTAGGGGTAAATTTTTTTTTGTATTATTATTTACTAGGAGGAAAGCATCTAATAAACTCCTTGAGTCTAAAGCCCAAATGAACAGAAATGGTTCCAGACTTAGCCCTCCAGGGCTGATATGATTTTTAACATAAGTCATCTAACTCTCCCTGCTCCTAGGACATTTCAATCCAGCCAATTTAGTGGCAGAAATTGGGGAGAGGGGGATGGGAGACCGGAGGGGGGGTCTTCTTTAAATCCTATGGGGGCTCTTTACAGGCAAAGCTTCCAGGCCGTCCCCTCCCTGGGCAGCTGGGAAATCGCCCTTCGGCCCGAACGCTACCCCCGGGGAGTCTTATTGGTGCAGAGTGAGGCCTGGGCACTGGGAATTTTGTTGTTGTTTAAATTCCAGAGGAAAGCCCAGCATGTAGCGAAGTTTGAGGATCATCTGGGGATCTGGTTAAAATTTGAATTCAGTGGGTCTGAGGAGGTGGCTGAGAATCCGCATTTCTAACAAGTTCTTGGGTAAGCCCAAGGCCAGCTGTCCACCCAACACACTCCAAGGACATGGGAAGGCGTCCCCCCAGAGGCCCCCGTGATGCCCACTGTCCAGGTGGATGAGAGAGACAGAGACAGAGACAGAGAGAACAGGAGAGAGACAGAGACAGAGAGAGAGAGACAGAGAGGGAGAGACAGAGAGGGAGAGACAGAGACAGAGAGTCAGAGAGAGAAAGAGCGCGCACGCGAGCGCGCTCCAGCCCAAGAGACCGCTACCCCCTCCCCTCTTTCCCAGAATCCAGCTCGAGGCAAGCCAACCTGCAGCCTGAAACACTTCTGAGAACCACCGCGTGACACAAAATGGTCCGTTTCGCTCTGTGCCTTAAAACCAGGAGGGGCTTCTTTGCCGGCGCAGCCCTCCTGGCCAGACGAGAGGGAGGACCACCCAGGACCCCACCTGCTGTCCCGGGCTTCCACGCCCGCCACGAGGGGCCCTCCCAGGCTGCGTGCGCAACCCCGCCCCTGCCTGTACCATCGCCTCGGTGATGGCAGCGGGACAGGGAGTGGGTGATACTGTGGGAAACAGGCCAAGAGCAGCGCAGCACGCCCGGCCCGCCCTCTGCGGAGGCCAAGACCGTGGCCAGGACCCGCAGCTGCCCCAAGGCCCTGCCGTCCCCCCACACCCGCCCGCAGGCTCCCTCCACACATCTGCGGGGTCTTGAGCCAAACACCACCTAGTGGTTCTGGACCCGGCACCTCCCACCCAGACACAGGGTGGGGTCCTCCTGGGTCCTCCTGCTGAGGAGCAGAAGTCCGAGCAGGTGAGGCCCCAAGACCTCAGCCTCGCGCGCGCTCAGCCCCACACCAGCCCCGTCCTCCGGGTTGGGCACCATCTACCGGCGGCACGGAGCACACCCAGCCTCAGGCTGCCACAGACTGGGAGGGGGCAGTGGGGGGACATGGGGGGCTCAGGGAGGACTCGGGTTTCAGCACCATCAGCCAGAGGCCCCTCTTTGGCCAAAATCAGGACTGCAGTGGGAGCGAATTCTTGAACCTTCTAAATGAGTGGAGATCAATGGGCCATTTGCAAGACGGCCCCGGGGCTGTCCGCAGGTCACACCACTGGATCCCCTTTGCAGGGCTCAGACAGAGGGGTACACCCACAGAGCACAGGAGGCCGGGAAATGTTGTTCTGATTTCATGTAAAATCAGCAGGAATTAAGTGGTAATCAGGTGATAATACTGGTGCCTCTGTAATAATGAATGACCTTATAATACTGCAGTTATAAAGTACTGCTTTTAATACACTGACCCTGGGGTGGTTTGAGGGTTAGGGGTGCCGACGCCCCCAGACTTGAAAATCTGTGTATAACTTTTGATTCCCCCAAAACTTAACTGCTCATAGTCAGTTGTCAACAGGGAGCAAAAACATTGTCAATTAGCACATTCTGTATGTTTTACATCCATATATAAAAACATACCGTGTACCTACAATAACTCAAACTAGAGAAAAGAAAAATGCCATGAAGAAAATCACGAAAGAGAAAATACATTGACAGTACCGGACTGGATTCATCCATATTGTAAGTTGAAATTTGTTGACAAGAATACCCACCATCAAGTGGACCCACGCAGTTCCAGCTCAAGCTGTTCAAGGCTCAACTGTACGTGTATTTTTTAACAGGGGACCGGACCCAAGCAGAAGTGTGAGGGATGGACACATAATCGAGCCCTGAATTTGCTACCTGCTGCCAATCTCCAATCTTGCTTGTTCCTCAGCCCCCATGAGCTCTTTCTCGGACACCCCCCCCAGGCAGCAGACCCTCCCCCAGAGGCCCTCTTGTTCGTCACAAGCCAGTTCTGCTGGCATGTAGGGCCTGGGTCTGACTGGTCAGAGGCTGCAGCTCCGCCTGGGGGGAAGCCACAGGCCAGCAGGGACAGTGGCTCCTCTGTGGCCAAACACGCGCTCAGCCCCCCGCAGCATAAACAGCCAGCCCACATCACACCCAGGCCTATAAAAGGCAATTATACAATCTGATCTGGCAAATTAGGGCCACAGCACTGTCTAATTCCTGCAATGAATTCAAGGGTTGCACCGGCAGGAAAAACTAACCTGGACCTTTATTAGGATTTGCCTCCAGGTCAGGATTAGGGTTTATTCATCTCCTTTATTTCCTCGCCAAGGGAGAGAGGGACGGCCTTCTCTGCTGAACAGCACCCCCCTCACACACACATACACACTTTGGCTTTTATACAAGCAAGCTACCTGGGGACCTTGCCCCAAAACTGCCTGACTCCAGCTAAAGTCAAACAAAGCATTCTTAGGAGATACAGATCTGCCCACCAATAGACCCAGGGATGGACAGACCATTTTCAAATGAAAATGAAAAGTTGGAGCAGCTCAAACCCCAGTCAAGGACTTCATGGGCTGGCACCAATACAAGGTCAAGGTCAAGAAGAAAACCAGCTATCTATAGGCTCCTTGGAAGAAGGACGGAGGGCTTAGAGAAACGTGTCCATCTTCCTGAGTGGTGACTACAAGGGCTCCAGCTTCCTTCTGAAGAACGAGCCATCTCGGTGTGGGTGATGGAGAACGCCAAGCAGCCGAGGAAAAATGCTGTGAAGAATGGCCCAGGAGGAAAAGTTCACGGCATATTATAAGTGATCAAAATCACATCACAAGACGTAGAGGCTCTAGTCAAAGCCTGGGACTAAAACCCCAACTTGACCGCTCCCTGGCTGGGTCACCTAGGATACCTCTGTGGGTACCCCTTTCTCACCCAACAGCAGTATGACTACTTCTGCCCTGGAGAACCTTCCATACCTGTTAGCCGCCATCCCCGCCGCCTCTGCTATTTGAGGACATAACACAGAACCACACTGGGCTCTCTCTCCCAGGTCGGCTACTGCTTCCATTAAACCTATTTCCTGGCCTGCAGTCACTGATCAATAAATGTCAGCTATCGATATTATTATATAAAAAATTACAAAGCCACACAGGCTATAAAACAAGGGGAGAAAGTAAAAGGTTAAGAGTTGTTATCTCTGAGTTTTAAGTTTATGGGGGATTCTTATTTTTGCCTGCCGAAAGGGAACGTGCATTGTTTGGCATAGGGGGAAAAATGTCAGAGTATTTAAAAGAATAAAAATGGACATGCATCACCTTGAGCTGGAAATAAAATTGTACAGGCAATTAAAGTACTAGCAGTTCAGACAGAAGTCGCAGGGTTGCCAGTGAAATCAGGAACGGCTTGGAAATCAGAGACAGGTGACACAGCGTGACCCCAAGTTGAGGTTCAAGGTCAGGTCCGTCAAGGGTAGCCCAGTCTCTCCTGCATGACGCAGAGTGAGACACACCGAGGGCAGATGACGGTGCGGGGCCGTCTCAGAGGCAGCCTCAGCACGGCTTTCCCGACGGACCCAGCCAGTACTGCATCGCGACCTTGACCAAGAAGCCTAACGCAGCTTCAGGCTGCAGGCCACGGGGCTAAGCAGACTGCTCCGTGGCATTTCCCAAAGACTTGTGTCTTTATAGATGAAGGGTGCTGATGCACTGCCCTTTGGGCTCTTGGGCCTGAGCCCCAGGCATGTGCCCAGGGCCGGTCAGGCTGAAGCCACCAAGCATGCCCACTGAGGTCATGCGGGCAACAGGCTGTGGGCACAGAAAGGGCAGGGGGGGTTGAGCCTGGGAGCCAGGCCCTGAGGGACAGCCCTCAGCAGCCAGGTCTCAGGCTCGCCCCTCCTCTCCTCTGTTTTGGTTCCGTTTCTTACTCTGGGCCCTGCTCAGAGGGCACCACAAGGCTGAGTTCTTTGCCAGCCCAATTCCCATGCTAGTCCTCCCTAGTGGCTCAAGGGGTTAAGTCTCAGCACTATAGAGCTATTACCAGCCACTGTAGCACAAGTTCGATCCCCGGCCAGGGAGCTTCCCACATGGTGCAGCAGACCTCTCCTGTCTCCCTGCTGCTCCCCTCAGCAGTGTATCTCAGTAGATCTGCCTGTTCTGCTCCCCACTCTGTGTCTGGTGAATCTTCTCATCCCCCCGCACTTCTGGTCTACACCCCAGCTCATGTATGCATAAATAAAAATAAATCTTAAAAAAAATAATAAATTCCCATGCTTTCCTCCGCTCCTGAAGATTCCCCAAACTCCTCTCGCCACCTCTGGCCTTCACTCATCCTAAGGCCCAGCTTGCCAGCGGCCTATAGGGCAGGCTGGTCACTGATTCCCAGATAATCTCAACTTCTCCACATGGAAACCTCCCTAGCCAGGCCACCCCTGGAAGCTCCCTATCACTGAGTTTAACTGCATTCTCTCAGCACCTAGACAGAAGCCACCCCAATATCAAGTTCATCTGCCTGCAGGCAGTTCTGCCTGCAGTTGCTCATGATGTGTCTTCTCTTATACCCCTGTGGCCAGGATATAGCTCAGGCCCTGGTGAATCTCAGCTCCCATCGTTCCCCTAATGAGACTGTCACTTTCTGAGAGTTTACTGTGTCCCAACTCTCGACACATTCCCGCCATCATCCTCCCTCATGTCTTATCACCTCTTACCTGTTCACTATCCTTCCACACACTAACTCTGTGCTGGCGTGCTTGAGTTCTTTGGTGCCTCAGGGCCTTTGCACTTGCTGCTTCCTTTGCCTGAAACCCTTTGCTTAACTTCCTAGGTCTCTGCTCAGTCAGCTCTTTCTCAGCGAGGCCCTCCAAGATGATCCCACGACACAGGCCAACCAGAAGCACAACTCACTGCGCTCGCCACGGCACTTTCCCTCATCTGAAATGACCGTGCTTGTTTATTTCATTTTAGATTGTGTCTTTCAACTATGGTATAGGATCCCCGCATGCAGACAGGCTGTTTTTTCCTCCCATCGATGATCAGCATGCATTCCCTTTTGGTCAAAAGAATAGGCAGATAAGGATTAGTACCCCGCTGTGCAAGAGAAGGTCAGTGCTACTCAGAAAGATCGAAAACTTGCCCAGGTCACGTGGTCGGTCAGTGGTTGGCTGAGCTTTTGCACCAAGCTCCTTGGGCTCCAGTTGTGCACTGAGAGCGACCTTGCTTTCTGCCTCCTCTCGCTGTCGCCATAATCCCCCACCTGGGCTCCTGACTGCAGATTTGCAGCTGCAGCGGATTCCAGATAGCTCTCCCAGCTTGTCATTCCGAAATATCAATGAGCTCTGCAACACTGCTCGAAGGTGTCAATGGCTCCCTACGTCCTGCCACACACACACCAAGCCTTTGGCCCGAAATCGGAGGCCACCTACACTCTGGTCCCTTCGCGCCTCTCGCCAGCCTCACTTGCAGACTTTTCAACAGACATCTTGTCTAATCACTGCTCCCCACACCTGCGAGACCCCCTCCCCAGTGTGTTCCCTTTAAGCCCAGCCCCAGTCCTCCCTCCCAGGAGCCCCCAGGCCTGGCTCTCACTTGAGGCCCAGTGAGGCCATCTGCAGCACTACACTTAAGATAGCGGAGAGGGTGGATCAGGGACCCTCGTGCCCCACGGAGATGCCAGATTGCTTCAGGTGGGCAACCCGCCTCATGGGCTGGGAGTCAGCGCCAGCACCCAGCATCAGCGGAAGCGGCTGCTCCCGGCCAGGCGATCCGGTCCCTGCAGCTAACTCAGCTGCGGTCGCCAAGCAGGAAGGGGTCCGCCTGGCAGGTCTTTCCCAGCCCCCTCCACCTGGGGCCGTCAGGGTTCCACTTCACGATCCCTGCTGGATCTTCCTTGAGCAGAGCTCCGGGGGGCCAAGGATGGAGCCCCACCCACTGCGCCTTCATAAAACATAGAAAGTTGGGCCTCCCCGGTGGCACAGCAGTTAAGCACTGCGCTGTGGCGCTGTTGGCAGAGGCGATGCGGTTCGAGGCCCGCCCGGGGAGATTCCCACATGGCGCGGCAGACCTCCCCTGTCTCCCCGCTGCTCCCCTCAGCTGTGTGTTTCCGTCGATCTGCCTGTGCTGCTCCCCACTCTGTCTCTGGTGAACCCTCTCGCCGCCTCACGCCTCTGGCCTGTACCCCAGCTTGTGTGCATAAATAAATAAATGTTAAAAAAAATGGAAAGGTTACGAATCCACCAGGTCTTCTCTTTAGAAACCTGCACGTCTGTCTCTAGAGACACCTTGGGAATACGGTGTCGGTGCCAGGCCACACAGGGGCACATCCTGGGCAGGGACAGAGACGCCACTGCCAGCCGCTGAGGGCCGGCCACAGAAGGGGTGCCGAGGCCAGCCCCACCCCCAGGCCAGGCTTGGCGCCCCCCTGCGCCGGTTTCACCATGTTGAAATGGAAAATAAAATGTTCGACTCAAAAACACTTTTCCGATGATATTTGAAGGAAAAATGAGATCACAGAAAATCAGGGAGGTGATTTTAAATGGTGTAACCCCAAGCAACATTTTTTTCCAAAGAATCCCAGAACGGCTTATTCCCCAGATGGGAGAGGGGGCACACATGAGGATACCCTTAGCTCTAGACACTCCGGGGCGGCAGCAGCATTTCTGCTAACGAGGTTCCACCAGCCCCCATCACCCTCATAGCCAACAGCCTCCTCCTCGTTCGGGCTCCGGGGACCCCAAGAGCCTGCGGGTTTGCAAAGGCCGGCCTTGCCAGCAAGGTCAACATGCCGCCCTGCCAGAGATACCAAAGGTTTCCCAGACCCACCCCACGCCCAGCTCCCTGAGCTAGGAATAGTTATGAACATTAACTCGGAGCATTAATTAAAAAACATTCAGCCAGGCAAATTCTCATACTTTTAAAAAGTCATTTGGGTAACGGCCTTTCCATGCCGCAGACTTTCCAAACGACCAGCAGGTTGACATTTCACGACGTTGTTTGTTTTAATCAAGGGGCTGGGGGGAGTCAGTGTGTGCTCCGGTTCCTTTTTCAGGTGCCTTGATTTATTGATTGGCAAATGCCCATTTAACAGCTGAACAGCAAGGCGGGGGCTCTGCTGGGCACCTGAGCTGGGCCGAGACGAGTGGCTGAGGGCAGGGCCGAGGCCTGCTTCCTTCCTTCTTCCCGCTCCGGAGCCCCAGGTACCACACCCAAGACCCCAGACCCCTGGGTGGCACTGGGCCCCTCCCACACACCCTCCTGGCCCTTCTGTACCAGACCAAGGTGCCTCCGGAACCAGTACCCACTGGTGGTGCTGCTTCGTCAGACCTAGGAGGGGCCGTGGGTCTGAACTCTAAGTGTCTCTCAAGCTTCTCCCTTAGAGCAGACGGAACCCAGCACCAGGGTGAGCTTGCGAGTTTGAACCCCACCTCTGCGGTTTATTAGGACGTCTCTGTGCCTCAGTTTCTTCATCTGTCAACATGTGTGTAATAAAAGTGCCTACCAATAAGGTTGCTTGGGGATTAAACAAGTTAATCTTGGAAAAGCACTTACACGGGTGTCTGGAGCACAACAGACACTATAGAGCGACCTTTTAAAATTCTTTCCTCCTCCCTAACAGTCTCTAATGCAGGACCCCAATAATTAAGGGGCCTGGGCCTCCCTGGTGGCGCAGCGGTTAAGCGCTGTGCTGTGGAGCTGTCGGTGACACGAGCTCTATGTCCGGCAGGGGAGATTCCCACATGGCGGGCAGACCTCTCCTGCCTCGCCCGCTGCTCCCCTCAGCAGTGTGTTTCCGTCGATCTGCCTGTTCTGCTCCCCGCTCTGTCTCTGGTGAGCCCTTTGGCTGCCCCGCGCCTCTGGCCTGTACCCCAGCTTGTCTGCATAAATAAACAAATCTTTAAAAAACAATAACAATAATTAAGGGCCTGCCCTGGCTCAGTGAGCATGGAGAGCCGGCCTCGCCCTGCCTCCAGTTCCTGCCTCCCAGGGAGCCAGCCCGGCAGGTCCAGGCCCGGCCCCGGCTGGCGGCCTGCGGCGTCCTCAAGCCTGAAGACACAGGACTCCCTCCGACCCCCAGCAGCCTTCCGAGAAGACAAAATCGCCCTCCTGGGAGGGCTGCACAGAGCGCTGCGGCCTCTCTCTTGCCCCCTCGCTGGGGTGACCAGGGTGGGCCGTGGCGCTTGTGTGAAGGGGCTGAGTCACCAGCCTGCAGGGCGTCAGCCCACAGGACACTGCAGCCTGGAGGACAGCTGCACCATTACACCCCAGGCATGCGGGGGTCCCTTGAGGAAGAGCCAGCACCAAGTCTGCAAGCAGACTCACAACGACAAAATGCAAGACACCTAAGGTCGCTGCAGGCCACAGAGGCATGGCAGGTGGGGAGCCCCCCGGCGAGGTCCCCGTGGTCAGACCAGGCACCAAGAACGCAGCCGAAGTCAGGCCCAGGCTTCCGGATCACAAGCTGTGCGGAAAGTGGCGTCAGCACACTTGTATTTTGTGATGTGAACGTAAACGGCTTCTGCATGTGTGCAGAGTACATGTTATACTTTATAGCGAATGCTACATGTTGTGTATGTGTGTGTTGTGTGTTTATATATCATCTTACCAACGTATACGAATGTCATATAATAGGCCCGATAGGTACATGTGTCATATATAACATGTCCCATATGTGTCATATGTGTACATGTGTCATATATAACATGCCCCATATGTATGTTTCACATATAATATCTCCAATGTATATATAATGCGGTATGTGTGATGTGCCCAAACGTGTACATATATATCTAATGCTCCCAACATACACATCTATAATGTTAGAACATGCATGTAGCCTAGCCACACGGCTGTGCGTAATGTTATTATATGAAATAACCCCAGACTGCGCATATATATGTCACGTATCTCTGCTACGTGCCCAGTGTGGACAGTGGGGCTGGAGACGAGGAGGCACCCCCCTCCCAGGCTGGCAGGCTGGGCATCAGGAGGTGACGGCAGGAGGTGACGGCAGGGTCATCTGCAGGGGCTAACCTGTTAGTGGAAGGAAGGTGGGGGGCATAGCTGGGCCTGGACCCCAACTCTGGCACTTTTTAGAAGCTATAGAATTGGGGTCCAACGGCCAGGTTCCGGCTGGGAAGGGTGAATCGAGTCATTGGGAAAGATCCAGGTTTGCCCACCGCCTCTGGTGTCCCAGGGGAAGCGGGTGGGCTGTCCAGTTACACAGGCCTCGACGCAAAGCCCGCTCCAGTGCCCGTGCGGCATGGCCACCTCTGCCTGCCCGGTGCGCTGAGACCCCCCTCCCACTCACGGCCCCAGAGCACTGCTCCCTGGGTCTGTATGTGAAGAACCGGGGACCCTCTCTCTCCACCCCCTAGGAGGGACGCCTCTCGGTCACTGGCGTGCCCTTTCAGTCCTCGACAGCAGGGTCTTCAGCGCTTTCTGCGCACCCGCAAGAAGAGCACAGGCTATGTCCACCCCAGGCAGGGGCAGTGGGAGAGAGGAGGCCGGCAGCGGCGGAGTCTGAATGAGGCCGCGGGGCGGTGCCTGGCCGAGCTCGGATCAGACAGCAAGTGGGGGCCCTCGTGGGAACCCAGGGCAGCGCAGCCCCGACCGTGCACTTCGCTGCTTATCGGCTCCATCAGCAAAATCTGGACCATCCGTCCTCCTCCCTGTCTCCCTGGGACTCCTGGGGACACATGAGAACCGCGCCGGGGGTGGGGTGGAGAGCTGCGATTCTAGCAGAAAGGCAGACCGTGAGCTGAAAGGATGGTTATTTTACTTGTGTGTGGGAGCCATGTGTGGGCAAAGGTTGTGGGTTTCTTTGGGGTTATCAGAAAATCCTAAGAGAAAAGAAGTTATTTAGCTGAGGCCAGAAAAGAATGTGCAGATATTTAAAATTGTTAGATCGACCTCCTAGGCCCACAGCCTGGAACCTCGTTTCCAGGCTCGGCTGGGCCCAGAGGCTCGACCCGACCAGAAGAGGGTGACGTGGGCTCTCCTGACCCCAGAGCTCAGGCCTCGCTCAGCACCTGGCGGCCGGGGAGACCCAGGCCTGGCTCCTCACTCCTCACTGCTCCTCAGCGGTCTTGTTTGGAGCGGGGTTTTCGGAACAGTTATGTAAACTGAGAGCTGATGAGAGCGCCGGCACCAAGGCCAGGGCGCCCTGCCCACCGGCTGCCGTCACCAGACACGGGAAGCGGGAAGGAGACTCGGAGGTGATGAAGCCAAGTAGAGGGCTCTGGGCCCCCGCCGACAGGCTCAGCAACCCCCAGCACGGGACTGAGCACCCTCCTAGGGAACCCCAACTTGCAGGTAGGGAGCACAGAACAGAGCCTGGCTGCCCGGAGCTCCGTGGTGGATGCGGAGACGCAGCCAAAGCAGCACGCACGCGGCCCGACGCCGACACGCGAGATGGGAGCCGCTGAGCCACGCACCACACCAGCACACGAGCAAACGGAGCCCACCAGCCCCTGGAGCAGAAGGGCCAGGTTCCGGCTGGGAAGGGTGAATCGAGTCACTGGGAAAGATCCGGGTTTGCCCACCGCCTCTGGTGTCCCAGGGGAAGCGGGTGGGCTGTCCAGTTACACAGGCCTCGACGCAAAGCCCGCTCCAGTGCCGTGCGGCACGGCCACCTCTGCCTGCCCGGTGCGCTCAGACCCCCCCACCCACTCACAGCCCCAGAGCACTGCTCCCTGGGTCTGTACCTGAACAACTGGGGACCCTCTCTCTCCGCCCCCTAGGAGGGACGCCCCTCGGTCACTGGCTCATCCTTTCGCGCCGCTGATGAGTGTAAAAGTTTCCGAGCTTCACCGTAAGAAACCCCATGGTTGCCTCCGTTGAGGATGGGGATGGAGGGTGGTTCTGCTGTCCGGCGTGTCAAATACGAGCCTACTCCCAAGGAATAAGAGGCAGAATCGCACACTACATGGTAAGAGATCGGAGCAAGAAAGGGGCCCAGAACGCTCAGCCCCAAGGGGTCTAGGAGCCTCATAACGTCGAGAACAAGAGTCTTCAAGCCCAGCTTGGTGTGACAATAGCTACTGACCAGCGTGGCACACAGACGGCCTTGGCAAATCACGCGGGAGGGAAAGCAGGAGCCAGGTGAGAGCAGGAGGCAGGAGCCAAGAAGCTTGACGAAGAGCAGAGCTGTCAACCGCAGCAGGGGACACCTGGGCTGGCGCCTTCTTTGTGGGGTGTCCAGGGGACCCCACCTGCAGGACTCATGAGCGTGGCAGCTGCCCTGGCCTCTAGGCAGCAGACGCCTGGAGCGTCACAGTTGTGATAAAACATGTCCAGCGGTCACTGGGGAGAGACAGGGGAGCAGACGGCCTCCGGTCGAGAATCACGGGGCTAGCATCAGCCCGGCCGTGCATTGCCCACAGGATCTGAAGACTGTCAGTGGGTCTTCATTACTCAGAGGCCTTGGAGCTCACCCACGGGATGAGGAAGCTGGGCTAGGTCAGTGTTTCCCCAAATAGGCCACTGGTCACCTGGCTGTACCTGAGATCACTGCAGGACACACCCAGGCCAGGCCACCACCATGAATTATGCTGCCCCCGCCCCAGCCGGCGCCGAGCCGATGGAGGCAGGAAGAGCCTCTCTGCTGGCGGCCTGATGTCTCCATCGGCCTGCAGCTCCACTGGTCTTAGGCTCAGAGTCTAAATTTGAAAATTGGAATCTTCTATGACTTCATCCTGTTTTCTGTCTATGTCCAGTGACCCTGGATTCCATTTACGATAGTGAGACACAGTTTCCCTTCAAAGGACGGTGATTTAAGTAAAGTATGAACCAGGTAGAAAAATATCGAGAAAATACATGTGCGTAGGCCAGTGTGGGGACATCACAGACAACCCAGGAGGCACTGGGGTGGGGTTCCTGCTACCCAACCCCCACAGTTGTAACTTCCAGTTGGAAGTTCAAGAGCAGTTTTCTGGATGCCTCCTATTAACTTCAAGATTTGAGGTGACATGAATGATCTGAAAATTCTTAAATCTGAGTCCATCTATATTTTCTGTTGTAAGGTGGGTCATTGGTCATGCTATGGGTCAGACTGTATCTCTCTCACCCCCTCCAACACATGCATGCGCGCACATGCACGTGCACGCATGAACACACACACACACACACACACACACACACACACACACAGTGACACATAACTGCAGTAACTCAGCATCAGACCTTACTGGGAAATAAGATCATTGAGGCAAACTGATCAGCTAAGGTGAGGTCGCAGTGGAATAGAATGGCCTTAATCCAATATGGCTGGTGTCTATAAAGAAAGGGGAAATTCAATACAGAAGACACTCATGGGGAGAAGCCATGTGGAGGTGAAGGCAGAGATGGGGGGATGTGTCTGCACAACAAGGAATGCCCACAATGGCCAGCAAACCACCAGAGGCCAGGGAGAGGCCTGGGAAGGACTCCAGGGAAGGAAACACTCTGGCCCACCCACATCTCAATCCTGCACATCTTATCTCCAGAGCTGTGAGACCACACACTCCTGCTCTGCAAACCACTCCTTCTGCGGTACTTTTTGTTACATCAGCTCTAGCAAACTCATCCATCACCTTCAATCTGTACATTTGGTGACGGTATTTCAGCCTCCTGATTCTCTTTGTGGGGCAAGATATGCAGACAGACTTGAGAAGAATTTATGGTCACTTAGAGATGGGCATCAATGACAAAGTTCAGCCAAAAAAAAAACCTCCCAACCCACCTGTGTTTATAGACACCTTAGTGCCATGCTAACATTTTTTATAAATTATATTACTTAGATGTTTGCTCATTGCTTTTTTCCTCTCTGCTATCTACAGCCTGTCAGTCTTAGATTATGTGGGTGTCTACCTTTGGCAAAAAGAGAGGCCTCTGGGTAGAGGCAAAGCCAAGCCTGGAACTCCGGCTTCTAGCACAGGCGATACCAGGTGGCTCTCAGGGCCTGTGGGGTTCACGGTCTTCCCCCAAAATGTCCTGGTGTGATATTCACACCGAGGGGGCCTCTCAACCAGAAGCTCCAGCCAACCAAAGCTGCTTGGATTAGATGCCCAGGGTCCTCAGTCTGGGCACTGGAGAATGCATGACCAAATGCAAACTCTCCACTTCGAGGGGTGCTCTGGGAGTGACAAAACACGTGGCCCTTGAGCCCTTCTGCAGAAAGTGCCAGCCTGACAGTGGCACATGATGGGCAGCCAGGGAGGTGGCTGGGCCCCCTCACACAGCCAACCTCGGGAGGAACCAGAGATTTCCCACCACGAACACCGACTCCAAACTCAGGGCTTTCGCGGACCTGCCAAGCAGCCTGGACACCGCGGCTCCATCTTTTTGGTTAGGAAAAACAGCCTGACAACCCTTCCTCTCTACACCAGCAACAAATAAGCAGAACTCACAGGCCCGCTTGCATTTTTTCCCCACCTGAAGCAAACACACCACAATCCCAGGCCTCTGGTCACGACTGTTAAGTGTGAGAGATCAATAATTAGGCTTGACGGTGAAGAGGCAAGCCCTTGTCTCGCCTGCACTGGAAGCAGCCAAGTGTTAGGCAGAGCCCCCAGGGCCATAAGGCCAGAAAGCACAGACCCCATCAGCCGCAGCACAGATGCCACCCAGCCCTGCCCCAGCGCCCACCCCGGGTCTCAGCTCGGATACTGACCGGGCATCTCTGGCGTGTCAGGTGCTCGCCGGGGCGGGAGTTTCGTCGGTCCAGAGCCAACACTTGCTCTTGCTTATATTCCAGGCAGGGATGCAGGGTGTGAACAAGCAACCACATTCGATTATAAATCGTGGGGCTCCTATGAAGAAAACAGAAGGATGATGGGGGGGTGGGAAGCCATTTCCAGGGGCGACAAATATCCTTGAGAGGTAATGATGGGAGCCAGTCCCTGAAGGTTAAGACTTAAGTCCTCCTGTGTGTTGACACAGGGAACTGCCCCTCTGCCGCACCCCAGGCATCTGTGAGGGGGCCCCCAGCTCCAAGGCCACACCACAGAGAGTGGAAATTCTGAAACAGTGCAAGCAAAACATAACCAGGCTTGAGAGAACACAAGGCCCCTGAGGATACAGGCCCGGGGAACACGCGTTTCACCGACTGCAGACATGACTTCAAGGTGAGGCGGGGGGGCAGGGAGCAGGCAGACGTGTTTGGAAGGAACTAGATGTTTACCCTTTCAGCCCTCCTGCTTCTGGGGCACTGATCAGGGCCTCGAGCACAACCGCTCACCATTTTATCACCGTGAGCAAAGCTTGGTTAGAAGTTTGAAAAATAAAAGGAAGGCTTCCTGATTCCTGGGGCCTGGTCGGGATAACCTCCCCGGGGCACGTCTGGAAATTCCCTGGGCCACTAGGTCACTGGGGCTCAAAGTTCTCCTCGTCCCCGCCCCGCCCTCCAATGGAAAAGTACCGGCCTCTCGGGGACTGGGTGGCTTCCAGGGGTCCCTGCTGGGGACATGTCTGCTCTCCCCACCCACATCCCACAGGGAAACCCCACCCCGCTGGGATGAGCCCCGACCTCCCGCTTGGGTCTGGTTGGTTTCACACCCTTGGACACTGCTGCCCACATAACCGGCGGTCAGGTGTGGCCAGGGGCCAGGAAAAATGCCTTGAAAAGTAGGAGTTCTTCAGACAGCGGCCTGCAGCTCGGCTGGGACAGCACCCAGGGTGGAGCGAACACGAAGGGCTGGCAGAGCAAAGAGGGGAAGGAGCCCCACTCCCCGAGCCTCGGGAAGAGCAGAGGGCCAGACGGGGGGACGGAGATGAGCCCGACAGGCTGAGCCCACGTGCACAGGAAGCTCTGGCAGAGGGAGGCAGAGGTGGGTGGCGCTGGGACCTCCTGCTCTTTTCATGAGATGACACACCTGAGCCAGGGCACACCTGGACACGGGGCCAGGCCAAGCTTTCCAACAGTTGTTCACTGTTCCCTGAGCGGGGCGGCCTGGCAGCCGCGCCTCACGGACAGGGGGGCTGTTCTCCTCCTTGGCGGGCCACGCCTTCCCCAGGCACACAGCACCTCCGTCCAAGGGCTCTGTCCAAGCCCCAGGCGCTGACCACAAAAAGTGCCCTTTTCTTTGGCGGGCTCACCTCAGACGTGAGGGACCGGGGAGCCAAACCGCTTGCAAAAAGGACATCCCCAGCACATTTCTTTCTAGGCTGAGGGTCCGTGGCTGGTGGCCACAAACAGCACTTCCTCCTGCCATCCAGGGGCCCCCAAAGGGCTCTCGTTATGACAGAAGGGTTGGCTTCTTTGGGGCACCCCAGGCCGGCCAGACGAGACTCAGGTGACCATCAGGCCAGAGAGCACAGGCCTGGTCTGCGAAGACACAGGCTCAGAGCAACACCCTCCTCGGGGAGATAACAGCGCCACAGAAACAACCCCAGCTCTCTGGTCTCCCTGTCCCAACAGAGCCTCTCCCTTCATGGAAAGTGTAGGGTTTCTTGTTTTTTGAAAAAAAAAAAAAAATTTTTTTTTTGGGTCACACAAAACCTGGTTGTGAAAGGAAAAGAAAATGCCAGCCCTGTTTGACAGACATCAGATTTATGGCCATTTTTTAAAGCCTCAAGTACGTCACGAGAATTGGCCCACCCACCGCACTGCCCCAACGGTAAACACGGTGGTGCCCAAGCGGCCCCCCTATCAGGCTGAGGTCCTCCACCTCTGAACTGCCCTTGTTTCCCTCCCTCGGCCTCTGGTGGGTTTAAAAGATGCCTGGCCGCAGGCGCAGAGTACACCGTGCAGCTCGGGTGCAACCTCCAAGACAAACAGGGCCGCTCACGCCCCGGCTGTCTGCAGGCCGAGATGCCAATAAACACGCCCGGGGTTTAGGGTCTGCCCGTTCGCCTCTACATCCATTTTACACCCAACGAGGCAGGAGACCCCGCACCACCCCCCTTTCTTAACATACAAGCTCAGTACACCGTTGTCGGGCTTGGCCATAAATTTATGAATTTTGGCCTCCAGATGTGGCTGGAAATAAAAGTAAACATGGGGTGAGCAACTGGGCTTCAGGTCTGTGCCCCGTGAGGCTGAGTCTGCAAAAACCAGAGCCCAGAGAGACTCATTTGCCCTTTTCAATGAGACACCAGGAGACAGTTTTACTAAAGGCAGGGATGCGACTCAGAGCAGGAAAGAGATGCCATGGTCTCCTGGAAAATCGAGGGTGAAGACTGACATGAGAGACTCGAACCCCTATGCAGAGTACCAGGCAACACCCGATCACCCGGCCAGGTGAGTCCCACAGGTGTCCTCTCCCATCAACTCCGGCTGCAATGCTGTCTACTGGAGGAAGTCTGGTCAGGAAGAACTAAAAACTCCCATCATGAAATCTACTTTTTGGGTATCATTTATCCAGAAAGAAGAGACGGGAAGTGTTCAAAGAAGCAGAGCCCCATGTAAACTGATAGTTCTACTATCACAAACTACCGCCAACGTAGGCCGACAGGTTGATTTTCAGGCCAAAAGATTTGTGGGCTTAAGGGCCCTTCCAGTCAGAAGCCCACTTACCCATCCACAGCAAGGACTATAGAAAATAACGTGCACTTCTGAAAAACACAGAAAATTTGGCACTTTTCATGCTTTTTCTTTAGGAAAAAAAAGAAAGAGAGAGAAGGAGCTCGAAGGCATAGCGTTGGACCAAAGTGGAATACCGCATGTCTTTCTGGAGTGTATTTGCTTTAGCAAAGTAATAAAACAAAAATTCATAAGGCAAAGGTTTTCTTGGTAACAATTCAGTGGAAATATTTGTGAAGTCGTGACCAACTCCACATACTGAAGATGTTCTCTCTGGAAATGTCTTGGCCAGGCTGGGCATGCGTATTAAGCAGGAGGCAGGGGTCATTACAATCCATCCCTTTGAGTCCCAGAGAAGAAGCTCACAATTTGTCACCATAAATGGAGCAACCCATCTACCACTGCATGAAAACTGAACTCGGTAAGCCATGTGGCATTGTTGCTTTGGAAGGGGTCATTAGCTGTCCACTTGGGATTTGCACTAAAAGAAAAGAATTTTGTACTAAATTTCACATCTTACTTTGTTTCGGGATGGAACTTTAAGAAGAACCATAATGATTCCCTTCTCTGGAGAAGAAACCCCAGAATCATCAAATAGTATCTTTAGGAAGATTTAAGAAAGGTCAGCTCCCAATTCTTTGCCTCTACATGTTGCTATATTAGGGACTATAAGCATGTAGCTAGTTGGCTGGACTTAGAGGCCTGGCCTATACACTATTTAACCTGGAATGCACTTTCATGTATTTCAGAATTAGGTGATGAGACATAAAGATGGGAGATTTAAATTTTTTAAACAAAAAGCTGGATTTCTGGATGGAAAAATGAGATCTGGCAACCCCACGCCTACATTGGAATAAGCAGTCAGAACTGAGAAGCTGCTGCCTCTCTAAGGCAGGGACGACGCCCTCCGGTGTCTTGCCATCCATACCAGGCCAAGCATCAGCTTTATGATTTATCGGCAGTACCTTCCTTGCCATGTAGGCATTTGATTTATAATTCCATGAAAAAAACCACCCCCGTTCACTTGACGGTTCTTATTTGAGCTTCATGTGAGTGACAAAGAGAAGTGTGGCTCCACTGAGCCCTCCCACCTACACAGAAACAGCACAGCTTGGTAAAAGAAGCTCAAAGATAAGAAAGGATTTAACATCAGTCATTGGCAATTAGATTTCCCAGTGCAAGCCGTGGCACCCCAACGTTCCTGCCCATAAAATGATTTGAGTGGATTTGCTGGATTCTTGCATTGTAGATGTTACTTAACGGAGCATGAAGGGACCCAAGAAAGCATTCAATAGACATAAGTCATCTCTCTCTTCCCCCACATCTGAGTTTCTATCCATGTGAACCATGATATTAATGAGTTCTCAAGGGACTTGTCATTTCAAGGGGCTTGTGATACAGTGTATTTGTGTAAGGGCACAGGAACTAGTCTGAAGACACTCCCATGGGCCAAATCTGGGATAATTTGAGCACCAAAATTATTAAGTAGTGAATTATAATCCACTGAATAATCAGGAAATCATGAGTCCATGCCAACAACTGACAACATAAACAAGTAGAGAAGAGAGGTCTCTTGCTAACAGTAGAATGCCAAGAACCAAGTGGAAAATATTGAGGGAGCACCGGAGTTGGAAAATCATTTGCAACCATCATGGTAAAGATCAATCAGGCAAGAATCTCCACTGCATGCCAATTCTACAAGGAAACTTTGATGAGGATCTTTGCATGGCCATAAAGTGGCTTCCCAACAGATTATTTATTACTGAAAGGGAGAAAAAGTCATAGTAATTATACAAAAGAGATATCAGAGATCACCTTACATGGGTAACCAAAATTCACATCATCAGTTATGGGCAGTGGGTACCTTCTGATGAGATACCCGAGAAAGAAACCAGATCACTATTCAGTATTTCGGCCATCAATACCCAACCTCAATCTAAGCATCAGGAAAGTTCAAACACAAGATGAGAAATTTGCCATTAACAAAATGGAGGAAAGGAGTAATTGTATTCTTTAAATAGATCCATGCCATAAAAAAAAAAACTGGAAAAGGATATAAAAATGTTCCAGAATGAAGGAGATTTTTAAAAGGGGTGGGGTTAAAAGGATAATGAAGAAATACTGGCTGAAAAGTTCCAAAATTTGGGACAGAGATAAAGTTACCCATTGAAGATGCTCAGACTACCCCAAATACAGTAAACTAAGCCTACTCACAAGCCTACTCAGTAAACTAAGCAACTCAAAGAAAACTAAGCCTACTCACAAAACCTAACTCCTGAATACCAACAATACAGCCCACTCTTAAAAGACGCCAGAAAGACCTGATAGGTTACATAGAGGGGAACAATCATCCAAATAACTGTGGATTTAATCAGAGACCATTGAAGCCAGACAATGGTGGGACAATATCTTTAAAGTCCTGGAAGAAAATAACTATCAACCTATAATGCTATGGTCAGCTGGAGACCTTTCGGAATGAAGATGGGCATTCTCAGATGAATGAAAAATAAAAGAAGGCATCACTGGCAAATCAGCTCTAAAATAAACCTAAAGGAAAAAATTCAAGCTAAAGAAGGAAAGATGGAATATCAGGAATGAAGAAAGAACAAAGAAACGGTAATATTTGCATAGACAAACTATTTTTCTCCCTGAAAGGTCTTTAAAATGTATATGACTGAGAAGAGCAAAGATCGTAACATTGCCCAATGGAGTTCTCAACGTGTGTTGTAATTCACGCACCACACCTGGAGATGTATTTTTTAAAGATTTATTTTATTCATTTATGCATACAAGAGCTGGGATGCAGGCCAGAGGTGCCGGGGTAAGAGGATTCATTAGGGACAGAGTGGGGAGCAGAACAGGTGGATCTGAGGGGAGCAGCAGGTGAGACAGGAGCGGTCTGCTGTGTCATGTGGGAAGTTCCCTGGCCGGGGATCGAACTCGTGCTACAGTGGTTAGCGATAGCTTCATAGTGCTGAGACTTAACCCCTGTGCCATCAGAGAGGCCCTGGAGATCTATTTTAATTACTGTATCAGGACAGCCTGCTGTCTTTCCCCCTGCCACACCACTGGTGGGTGCTTATGAAAGACTAAGAGCAGCGACAGAAAAAATAAAGTTTCCTTGAAAAAATAAAATAAAGGAGATTGAAAAGATGTGACAATTCAATGCAATCACCAAATCTATGCTGTATTCTATAAGAGAGGAAAATAAGTTCCCAAAGAACGTTATGACATCAACTGACAAAACTGGAACATGGATGGAGGTTGGATGAGTAATATATTAATGCAAATTTATGTAGTTCTTACTGAATTGTGGTTATAGAAGAGGTGATCCAACTTAGGAAATACATACTTTGTAGTTACAGGTCAAGGCCTATGATGATGTATGCAATTTACCTTCAGGAAAAGAAGTAGGAAAAGAACACAGAGAAAGAGAGAGAATAAATAGTAAAGCAAATGGAATAAAATCTTAAGAACTGGTGAATCTGGGTAAAGGAGAGATGAGTATTTCTTGTGCTATTTTTAGAATGTTGGACTCATTTCCAAATTAAAAGTTTAAGAAGTATGAGCATGTGTAAGTGGGTGTTTATTAAAGCAAGACAGCACATAACCACATTTACGCACAAATCTGTGGGATGAGTTACTGTAGTAGGAAGAGTGGATCCGTGGACTGGAGAAGGTGAAGAGTTTACATGGGTCTTCCAGACAGGTAGCTCAGTTCTTAGAGTTAAAAAAGGCTGGGCTTTCCAGACAAAGGTAAGCAGCTGGAACCTGCATACCTGCTAGGGCAAAAGATGACCCAGAATGGACCGTATGTGTCACAATGGGGTGGACTCCAAGAATGGAGAGAACTGGAGCCTGCAGAAAACCCAGATGGCAGGTCAAGAAGCTTCCTTTCAGATTACACTACAGGTATTTCAGGTAGAATGCAGAGATGGGATCTTGAACCAAAAACCCCAACTGGGGGTCACTGCAAAAGCCTAGCTTGGGGGTCACCCAGTGTCAGCCACAACATTAACATCAGGGTCCCATAAGAGACAGGCACACTCAGCATTGCAAGAGACCAGATCCAGAATGTCTGACGCAAACACTTATTTTTCAAATATTTAGCAGATGGATTGTTAGATCATTAGTTGTTCACTAGGAGTCCATGAAGAAAACTGTAGACAGCAGCTCTTCCGAAAATGCCGTTCCGTCAATGTTGTCTCATTTTACTTTATTTTTTTAATGTTGTCTCATTTTAACATTTATGAGAAAAATAAACCTGCATGAAATGAAGCTATTTGAGGACCTGCTTCCATTAGAGTCATTTAGCTTGCAGTCACAAGAAAATGTTGTGATATTAAGTGAGAACTTACTGTACTCAGTGGGTATCCATGTTCGAAAGGGTGAGACGCTCTGGGATGAGGTATCAACCACATCTCCCAGGGGGTGCAATGGAGAACAGAAAAAAGGGGGGGATGGACCCAGGGCACTGTACAAGATAGAGCAACCAGATGCAGTTCAGTTGAGGCACGTGTGTTAAGACAGCAGAGTGGAAGGCACTCCCAAGAAGTATAGAAAGGAACAAGAGGAAATGACTGTTGTCTTTAAAAAGTCAACAGAGCAGCTATACATTAAATCACGGTGACGGACAGACTGACAACCCAAAGGGAAAGAAATAACCAAACCGAACATTGATGTACAGACAGATGATTTCACCCTGTGAGAAAGGAATCTAGCGCCAAGTACACCTGGGTGCTAGGAGATTCTGGGCTTTAAGAGCAAAGAACGTGAGGCAGTGGACACAAAGAGGGATACACAGAGTGGACACTTGGAGAAATCTCAAGGCTACAGATGGTTTTAGAGTCTGTTTTTTTTAATGAGGGGTGTGGTCCAAACCAAGCAGCAGATTGGTCTGGTTGAACCAAGTAGACCCAAGGCCGAAGACCACCCTTGCGAGCTGTGGCAGCATCCAGGGTCTGTGGGTGGTCTTTATTGAACAGTCAAGAGTGTAGACAGGGAAGAAGAACTAAGAAAAGGCAACTAGATTTGAAGTGGTTTGGAGGGAACCACAAGGCAGAGGAGTAAAAGCTGGAGTAGGATTTCCAAGCGGAAGGAATGGGTGAGCCAGTAAAAGGGAATTCTATGTCTCTGAGTAAGGGAGGAAAAAATTGTGTCAAAGTCCAAGAAAGATTCTAAGCTAAGAAAGACCCTTTGCCGTGTCCATCGTCGGGGAGAGAAAGAGTTAGAGTAGAGTCCATGTGCTCAATGGCATGATTAATTCTTTGGGCTCAGCTGGGGAGAGAAAGATAGTCCAGGACTTGGACAAGAATGAAGCAGTGACTCCTGAGAGACTCCTGGGAGGCACAGATCGGGAGCGAAGGGGGCAAGTTCAAAGTCAAGAACTAACTGAAAAGGGACAAAGTGAGAGGAGGCGTGGTCACACTGTGCTCTGGGGAAGAAGGGGTTAAGTGGTATATGGGACAATAAGCACTGAGGTGGGCAGGGCAGAGCAGGAGGCCCCGCAGGGAGGAGGCCAGGTAGTGCACCTTGAAATCGGTATCTTTATCCCGGGGAGCCGCGTCTCCTGTCCACACCCCATTCTATCTACCCATCATGGTTGGAAACCATGGCAACAGGAAGCCTGCGAAGGCTAGGAGGATCCATGCCACATGGGGCCACGCTTCTATTTGCTGGGAAACTGGATCCTCTAGTCACAAAGAGGGAGGTGACCTCCAGGAGACGCTAAGTCTCCTGACAGCCGGACTTGGCCCTTATGGGACAAACAAGCGGGCTGCGCCACAGCCAGGCCGGGACCGGGCACAAGAAGCAGTTCCCAGTCATGCCAGTTCTGGGGGCTCTGCGCCAAGAGCGCCCTCTTCCTCCTGCAGCTCACTCCCCTTCCAGCTGAGCTCTCAGGGCCCTCTTCACACCCTACAGTAGCAGGCAATGGGGTTCATCTGGGGGTGCAGGGGAACCCGCTCTAGACTCTGCGGCTGCTCTTCAGTCTGAGCAGCTCAGCTCTCTGCATCCTTTCCCCCTCCCTGCCTGGAGTTTCAAAACCGCACTACAGTTGCCTGTAATTGGGCAAGATCACATAGAAAAGGGGCTACAGACTGAATGTGCCCCCCTCCCCAGTTCAATGCTGAAACCCTGAGCTCAATGTGATAGTATTAGGGGGTCTTGGGAGGTGACAGGCCACGAGGGTGGGGCCCTCGCGATGGGATTAGTGCCCTTGAAAGATATCGCACTGGAGCTTATGCTCTCCCCTTCCCCCCACCCCAATCACAACAGACTACGGCAACAGACAGCCTCTGTAAGCCGGAGCGTGGGTCTTCACCAAGGACCCCACCAACAGGCACCCAGATCTCGGGCTTCCAGTCTCCAGTTCCGTGGGGAACCCAGGTTTGTGGTTTAAGCCCCCTGTGGTCTTTCCCACAGAACAGCCCAAGCTGCTAAGACAAAAGGTCCAGGCTTGGAGGACACCAGGACTGAGCTGGAGGGGTCCACTCTTCCACGCACGAGACTTACCCCCCCCCCCGTCACGCCCCGTGCCTCCTGCCAGACACACGAGGGTCTCTCTGCCACGAAGAGCTGGCTCGGCCCGGTGGCATTACCAACCTAAACAAAACCAGATGCTGTCGCCATCCCTGCAGCTCTGATCTGAAGTGCGTTTTCTGCCTTAATTCGTTCATCCTGCGGTGGAAAGGGGCGAGGACCACGGCACCGGCCGCACACAGCTCCGCTGCACCCCCGCACCCCAGGAGCTGGACGGTCCAGAGCCCCACGGAGATGCAGGGGCAGGTGTGAGCTCCTCTGGAATCCTGAGGATCTCACTTTTCTTTTCTCCGAGCCCTTGGGGAACAGGAGCAGACTCTGCTCCCCCGTCCGCAACCCGGCTCCTCTCCCGGCAGGTCCAGAAGTCCCTGGAATGAGCACATAGGCAATGCCCTGGTTCCCACAAGCACCCAGGGGCGGCCGCTCCTCGGTGGGCCTTATCAAGGTGGTCACTGCTCTCAGCCAGGCGCCCTTGTTCCTTAGGGCTCAGGCCCTGCCAACCACCAGCGCCAACCAGAGCCTGTGAAGAGCGGTGGCGCCGTGTCAGCTCCGCTCTGCCCCACCCTGGGAGCAGGGTCCCCAGGGAAGCCGTTTTCTAAGGTGACTCCCGGGGCTGGGGGTTTACCTGCCGTGGAGGAATCATCATATGATGATGCTGATGACTATTATTATTATTATTATTATTATTACTTTAAAGAAAAGGAGTCAGCGATCTTGTGAAAGCAGCCTTGGGAGAACAGGGGAAGGGAAATGTCATCCTCTCTGCAGACCTGGCCGAATTTGAGGTTTGGCTCAAATACCAAGACAGGGCTGGCCAAGAGAAGGTGTGGCCGGGCGGAGGACGTGTCCAGGAGTCCGTCAGTCGTAAACCCGTCCCCAACCCCACCTAACTGCCCGGACTGCCGCTGACTCACTATCTCGCGGGCCTCAGTGGCACCAGCCAGTAAAACGTGGGACTCCTCAGCTCTGGGGAGCAGGGAGATTAGCTCATGTTTATAAAGCGCTTTGAAGATGAAAAAGCCTGTACCTACAGGGGTTATTATTAGTATTATTATTATAACTACCTGTGAAAAAAGAGAACAAGGATTCCCATCTCTGCGTGATCAGCCCCCAGTACCCACGGGAAGTGAGTCCACCCCGGCGGGCCATTATTCTGGGCAGCTTATCCTTAGGCCTGTGTTTCCCAAAGTCTGGGGTGGGGAAGCTCACGGGGGTACCTGGTCGTGTTTTGGGGGGTGGGCAGGCAGCACAAAAAATGCCTCAAATCACAGAGAAGATCCTCTTTTCTTCTACTGCTTGAGACTCTGTGGCACTGCCAGGGTGAGACATCCCTCTGCGTGCTAACTGACCCTCATCAGCACAGAACAGATACCCTCGAGGGGACAGGCTTGGCAGACACTAGTTTTCTACCCTGGATTCATAGACATGGTTCTGCTGTCACTGTGCTCACCACTTTTTCTTTGCTTTGAGTGTCCGAGGAAGCATATGGTTCACTGACTTTCACTGAAAATCACGCGTCTTTAAGTCAGTGTGGACCTCAGTCCTACTGGCATTTGGGGCAAGAGGGTTCTCCGTGCTGGGGATGTGCTGTGCATCACAAGGCGAACAGCAGAGCCCTGGTCTTGTCTGCGCACTAAATGCCAGGAGCCCCCTGGCACCCAGCGGTGACAACCAAAGAACCTCTCGGACAAGCCCCTCCTCTGTCGAGAACCACTGCTTTTAAATCAATTCATTCTTTCAAATAATTCAAACACTTAGATAAATTCAAAGAGTGAGGCCTGGGCTAAAACAGGCCCCCTCGGGAAAACCAGAGACAGAGCAGCAGTCCTCAGCCACGCTGGCTCCAGAACTGTCCTAGGACAGGTGTGTGTTTCCGGCCCTGGAACCCGGCATCCAAACCCCGTCCTTCCCCAAGGCTACTGGGCGACGGCGTCGGCTGGGTGCTGACCCCTGGGCCAGACTTGCCACCATTTCTACGAGTCACGGACAAGAATGAAGAATGCTGAGAAACCGTTTTCACGGCAGGCCCCTTCCGGAGGGCCTGCCCCCTTATCAGATCTCCGGAACTCAGAGGACACCTGCGTGTTGGGACTGGAGGTGGCACCCAGAGGCAGGCAAAGGAGATTAGGAGAGTCTTGAAACAGGTTTAGCAGCCTCAGAAGGGCCTTCTGAAGTCTCCAGGTTCTTTCTTCCGATGGAGGAACCGAGGCCCAGAAAGCGAGGCCCTGGGCCATGCCCCAGGACACACTCACCAGCGCCGGCCGGCAGGGAAAGGCCTCCTCCAGTATTAATTTTTTCCAACACCGCGCCAGGCCTGGAAATACGCAGCTAAAGAAAATGTCACGGCCTTCCTCCTGAAAACACGAGGCAGGGACTTATAAATGGGTGGCTTTCAGTGTTTAAACATCAGTGGCAGCAACGCTCTAAAGAGAAATCATGAAAACCAGCCCTGCGGCCGGCCCTGCAGCAGGCGGGAGTCTTTCCTTCAGCCCACGGCCTGGCCCTGCTGGGCAGCCGGCGAGCCCCCCAGCGCGCCTGGTGGGATGGCCACTGGGCTGTCCTGGGGCTCTGCCGCGCCCCCTCCCCAGCCAGCATCCGCCACCCTCACCTCATTCCTCCCAAGATCACAAGGCAGCGAAAGGGCCCGACTTCCTGGTTCATGCAAAGTTAAGACTGTCAATTAAACAGGCGCCAGAGAAAATAGTCTAATTTCGAAGATTTGGTGTCAGTTCTGCCCTAAATACCTGGCTGCCTCGGAGGCCAGCACTGGGCCTCTAAGACAAAGTCAGAACGCAGCAAAGAAGCTTCCTGAAAGCGTGAACAGAAAGGACCCCCGAGAAGCACGGGCAGCAGAGTCTGGCAGCCCCGAAGCCCAGGGGTGGGGTGGGGAGGTGGGGGGAGCCCTGGGGAGCTGCTGTCACCGTCCCCCATGCCGGCGAGGACGCTGAGGTCAAGCATCTGGACCCCGAGGGACCGAGGTCCTCTGGCCTGTCCAGTCCCAAAGCAGCCGCCGCGGGTCCCCACCTCTGGCGTGAGGAAAGCCAGGGTGGCCTGACCACACCGGGTGGTGACCTGGAAGTCACCACGGAAACTGGCGACGGTCCCGCTCTCACAGGCGGTCCAGCCGATCACCAGATCGATATTCCGAGACAGCCACACGCAGCCCAGCATGAACCCTCGAAGGACCAGCCGGACACTGAGCAAAGGTCTGGTCCCCAGCACCCAGCAGGTGACCTGAGGCCAAACGAAGGGTTTCGGCTGCTAACTGTGACGTCCAGAGGGACGGCCGGCGGCAGAGGTTGCCGCATGGAAGAGAACGATCCACAGGAGACTCGACCGAGGGCTGTACCGCGGAGCCACGGAGGGCCTGGCCCCCCTTCTCTGCAGCCCAGACAGCGGGTCTGCTCAACCCAATACCTGCAACTGCACCCAGGGGGCTCCCAAGCCTCTATGAAGCCCTATCTGGTCAACGTTAATTCCCACAACCTTAGTACTGAGGGGGGGCTAGAGAGCCCCCACACTCCCACATCACCAAAGGACAGAAGCACAGACACCTTGCCCTCTCCCGGGAGATCTTCCCTGCAGAACTGAGCGGGGACACCGCTGAAGGTGCACAGGTGGGCGCAGGGAAGAGGCCACAGGCGTGTGCCTCTCGACACGAACATGCTCTCCCTGCCCGGTTCTTCTGCTATTCTGTCTCCAAATCACCCCTGTCCGAGGCTTTACCAGCTGGCGGCCTATTTGAGGTGGACAATCCCTTCCAAAAACATCAGCAAAAAAATACCTGAACTCGTCTCTGTTCGGCTTTAGGATACAAATGCTTTTTTAAAATTTTTTTGTAAGATTTATTTATGCATACAAGCTGGGGTATAGGCCAGAGGTGTGGGGTGGTGAGAGGATTCACCAGAGACAGAGTGGGGAGCAAACAGGCAGATCGACGAATTACACTGCTGAGGGGAGCAGTGGGCAAGGCAGGAGAGGTCTGCTGTGCCCTGTGGGAAGCTCCCTGGCTGGGGATTGAACTCGTGCTGCAGTGGCTGCGGAGAGCTTCACAGTGCAGCGCCTAACCCGTTGCACCACCAGGGAGGCCCTAGGATGCAAATGCTTTTTTAAGCAACACATTTCTCCTTTGCTTAAAACTTGACGGGACGTGTCACATCTTTCTTCAAAAAGCATCTGTGTCCCCAGTAAGTCCAGGGCTTTGCCAGGCCCTGGACCAGAAGGAAGGGGTCCCATGCTTCAGAAGCTTCCAGTCTAGACTGGAGGACACAGAGGGAAGGTGAAACTTGATGAAGTTTTTAAAAACCCCACAAGGTCAATGTGGAAGTTAAGAACCCCACCCACTCCCATCTCCAGGATCTACCGGGCCTATAATTTATGGTTTTCTAATTGCGTGCAAGGACATGGTCACTTGGGATGTCCCCCAAATCCATGAATGTGCACCAGACGTGTCACAAGCCCTAAAAGAGCCCAAATCAGCCCTGTCTGCCCCTGGAGGAGCCAACAGCCCTGGGGGCGGGGCGCCTGGCAGGAGGGAAGGGGGCTGGGCCACCAGTCTGCAAAATGGCCAGTGGACAGTCTCACACTCCCTGGCTGTCCTAACATAAAAATGACCCCAGTCCTGGAATCTCTCAGAGGCAAACTGGGGAGGAAGGTTACTTAAGAGTTAGCTCTTGGTGCAAGGGCTGGGACGGCTCGGGTGATGGTCGTTAGGAGGGAGGGCACATAAGAGCAGGGCGTGCGTGTGGCCCTGGCTCCTGGCCAGCTCAGGGCGTGGCAAATGTCCTCTGTCCAGGGGGACACTGTGTATTCTCTGTAGACCGGGGCCTCTCTCACTGCCCCGCCATTCTGCCCCAAGAGTGAGGACACAGCCATACACAAGACCAGCAAGGCTGGGTGGAACTCCCGGTTTGCAAAGACAGGAGGCTGGTCAGCTGGGGCCTGAAGGCCATTGTCTACTGACCGCTGGCCTAGAACATGCTCCCCCGTACGCCTGAGACCTCCCAAGTCCTCCTTCCTGCATGTGCTCTTAACAGTGCTCTCCATCCTTACCCCTCTCTACCTCTGCCTTCATCATTCCGGGCCCACGAGTCTGTTTATGGTCTGCTTTCTCCAGCGTGGCAGGAGGGCAAAACATCCTTTCTATTTGGTCCAGAACTTGCACTCGGCACCCACTCAGTGACTATCTGTTGGGTCAGTGAAACATCCATTTGTGCCTGTCACGGCAATGTGTGTGTCAGACCTGAGGGCCAGGGAAGACTGCCAGGTCACCCAGGTCAACAGCCCACCTCTTCCTGCGCCCCTGAGTGGCCCCATGCAAAACCACCCTCCTCAGCTCTTCCCGTTTCCTCTTCCTAGAAGCTCCAGAGAAGCCACAGTAAAAGGCTCCTGGGCCACTGTGTCCCTGCAGGGAAGATCCTGGGAACCAACAGCATCTTCTTTCAGAATCTACCAACCCTTCTAGAACATTCCACAGAAGACTTTGAGGGAAGAGGGAAAAGCCACTTCTGATAGCCCACCCTAGATCCACCAGAAGCCAGGCTCACTTCTTCTCTTCGGGAGAACGAGGAAACACATTTTTTTCCCTGCAGAGAATACAACCCACCTCTTCCCCTAGCTGTCTGTGGTCTTTGCTTCCAAATCTCCAAACCGGTTCTCCTTGCTGACATTGTAAAACCTGCCTTCTTAAGCCCCGAGGCGTCTTAAGAAGCCCAAACCCTCCACCACGGCACCACCAGCAAGACCTTGCAGGGCAGATTATAATCCCCGGGCCCTCCCTCCCTGTGATTCACCAGCCAGCTCCTCTCTGACAGATTGATGCTCTCCTCTTGCAAGGGCAGAGAGACATCGGGCAAGACTGAGGGCTGCAGAAAGAAAATGACCCCACTGAACCCCTAAAAGAACCAAGGGGGAGCTTCTGGACGTGCACCTGGGGGTTCCTCAGCCCCTGACCCATCTCCTGCTGGCCGCTCAGCCCCCCCCGCCCCCCACTTTGGAAGTGACCTGGGGGAGCTCAGGGCTTGCTCCTCTCGGTCTCCACGGGGCGTCTAAAGCCGCTTTCTGTCCAACCGGTTCTGCCCTTTATTTTTGTTTCAGGGAGGATTATCGCCATGGTAATGTCCAGGTGCGGTGATAGGAGGGTGCAAACCCACCTGGACCAGCCCTTAATCCCTCGGCAACCGTGGAAGCGCAGCCCCTTCAGAGAGCCAGAGCCCTGACCAGCCTTCCACCCGACAGGCCGGAGCGGCCCACAGACCACGGCCCGCAGCCGCCTCCGCAGAGCAAACTCGGGCAGTCCAGCCCCAGAGCGTTCAGTCGCCGTCCCCTGGACAGTTGCTGGGCCCTGTTTCCGTTTCCGAAAGAAGGTGGTGGAAGGGGAACAGGATGCAGAGTCTGTTCCAGGGCGACTCGGTAGCTCCAGCACGCAGGACAAACGCAGCCCGGCGCCTCCCCTCCGGGTGGGGAGGCCGTGCCCGGCTGTGCCCTGAGTGGCCGGCCTCCCCGCGCCTGCGCTCGGCACCCAGTCCAAGAGCGGGCTCGCTCGGCCCCTCAGGCGACGCGCACTTGGCCCAGAAAACGGCATTTCCCAGCCAGGTTCACCAGCTCTGCTGGGATGAACCGTGGGGGCGTCCACGGGTGGCCACAGCCGTGGCTCATGGTCTTCAGGGGGCTTTGCGTCGGCGTGGGCCACGCGCCGGCCCGCGCGGGAGACCCGGTCTGCAAACACCACCGACCGGGCCTTTCCACCCAACGGAGAGCCCAGTGCGCGGCCCCACCGCGGTCCCCGGCCCATTCTTGACTGTGAGGGGGTGTGCACCAGAGCCCGCCTCCTCCAGGCCGCCACTCACGTGAGATGGTGTATTTAGGTTTTTGTGTCCGCGCTACCCAGGCAGGCGGGGGCAAAGGGTGAGCTTTTCACCAGGAGGTAAAATAAGATTTTAATGAAAATATGAAAGAAAGACTTCATTGTGCAATGACTGGAGAAGGCGACTTCGCGGGTGTCCGGAGTCTGCGGGTTTGCTGCGCCTGTCTGTCAGCTTTTGGTGAGAGGCTGTCTGTCCGTCTGGGCCTCCTCTTACCAGCTCTCTGCAGTCGGAGGCCTGCCGGGCCGGCCCTGCCTTTTGGAAATCAGTGAAAGGTGGTCAGGCCCCTAGCCACACGGTTCCAGGGCACGTGCCAGCTGAGGCTGTGCAGTGAAAAGGGGGCGTTTCGTGCAAATCACGGGTTTGCAGAATTTTGTGGAGGGAGCGTCTTGGAGAAAAATCTTCACAGATGGGGGCGGGGATTCTTCAGAGCCATCACCTCCCCCATAATATTGCAGACCAGGGGTCTGACCACCCTCAACAGACATGCAGCTCATAAGCTAATGAGGTCCCAGGAGGGATGAGACACATTCTTTTAAACACACATACATGTGTGTGCAATACACTTCACATGCATGTGTGCACATGCATGCACATACATGCACATGGTTCAGGGCCCCCCCTCCTTTGCCTGGGATCTTCCATGAGGAGGAGCTGGGTGTCAGCCACGGGAACAAGCTCTCCCCAGGCCACCCACGCTGAAACTCTAGGGAGGACGTCACGTCTCCCAGACAGTTCCCTGGGGATGTGAGAGCAGCTCCTCTGGAGGACTGGGGCTGGGATGACTCATGTGCACGCTTTCAGCCTGGTCACCCCTGGATTCACCGTTTCCAGCCATTACTCAGCCCTCTCCCTGAGCTGAGCCCCATGGCTCCTCCCAGACCCAAAGGCAGCTGCTCCCCAGCCGGCCACTCTCTGGGGCCGGCAGCCCCCTCTCCTCCATGGGCCCCCAATACACACAGCTGGTTCTCTGGGCATAGGCGTGGGAGCAGAAGGGCACAGTGAACAGAGAGAAAATAGCAAAAAAAACAATAAAGTTCACTCCTTTGAAAAATTCAAAGCTCATATTTTTCAATCACCAACGCCAAGCCACTCAGCCTCCCTTCTCGAACACGGCCACCAAGCACGGCTTCTCCTGGACCTGTGATTTTGTATGCTGGGGGTCCCTGGCTGTCCCTTCCAGATGAAGCGTCTACACAGGCAAATCCTGCCACAGATGAAAGGGAATTTGAGCTCCCCAAGCAAGATTGCTGTTACCGGTGAGCCCCACTTGTGAAGAGGAGGGGTGGGGGGTGGATATGTGTTGGGGCTCTCTTCCCACCTCTCCTGCCCCCCAAGCCCAGCCCACTGATACTGAGGCGTCATCACCCTGGGGGATTTCCCGCTTACAGGGACTTCGGAACGCACATCACTGCAACATTTGAGGCCTGGTCTCCTGTGAAAATGGTTGATGAGGGGCCTCCCTGGTGGTGCAGTGGTTAAGCGCTGCACTGTGGAGCTGTCGGCAGCGGCAACGTGAGTTCGACACCCAGCCCGGGAGATTCCCACATGGCGTGGCAGACGTCTCCTGCCTCGCCCGCTGCCCCCCTCAGCAGTGTGTTTCCATCGATCTGCCTGTTCTGCTCCCCACTCTGTCTCTGGTGAACCCTCTCGTTGCCCCACGCCTCTGGCCTGTACCCCAGCTTGTATGCATAAATAAATCTTAAAAAAAAAAATGGCTGATGAAAACAATGGCACAAACAGCACAAAGATCCCCAGAACTCAGACCTGACTTCCCTTCTCTTATTTTGAAGTAGCAATGCTTACTGGTGAGAGGTCTTAACACTTTGTGTGCCGGTGCCCTTTAAATTTACCAGCCCTCGGGGCCGGCCATTTTCTGTGCCACCACATGAATGGTATAAGCATTCAATAAAACATACAACTCCTGAACTGCTGGATATTAAAAAAACTGTAATATCTCTCATAAAACACCTTACACTTTTACCAAAACAATGTGTAAAGTTTCTAGACTGAGTACGATCAAAGAAATAGCTCCTAAGAGTTCCAAATAAATCCACCGTGGCGTGAAAAACCAGAGACCAGATGAACACGTATTAATACATGAGCTGATACTGGTGACAAAAACAAGTACTAGTACGTGAGCGGACCACAAAGTGTTAATCCAATCACCAGCCAGCCTGTCACCTGGGTTCCGGTGGGAGCTCGCACCCACCCCCCTATTGAATAACAGATCGCCCAGAACAGGGACTGGCAAATTTTCTAAAAAACCAAAGGGCAAACACCTTCGCCCCTGTGGGTCATTCTGTCTGCAGCTCACGGCCACAGCCTCTGCCACGTGAAGGTAGCACGTGCAGTGTGCAAAGGAGCCCACAGAACAGACCCCAATAAAACTTTATTTATGGGCCTGAAATTCACATTCCAAACCATCTTTACATCTCACAAAGTATCCCTTCAATTTCTTTTTCACTTCCTAATGTGAAAATGATTCTTAGCTCACAAGCTGTGCAGAAACCGGCGGCAGGCTGGTCTGGGTCCAAGGCTGTGGTTTGCCAGCTCTGGTCTCCTGTTCAAGATCTCCAGAGAAACTCACTGCGCTCATTCTTTTTAAAAGAAACAGAATGAAGACGATAACAGAACTAACCTGTGAGGGGCACTTGGTCCATGGGCGGGCTCGACAGGTAAACTTTCTGCTTTGCAATAACACACAAGGTGGGTACCGAGCACACCTGGTTTTGCAGATGGGGAAACTGAGGCTTATGAGAACGCCATTAATGTACCAAGTTCATGCGGCAGGAATATGAACCCAAGAAATCTGACGCCAGACAAAGACACAAGACGTGTGTTTATACAACAGAACACGTGGGAGGGGGGTGACGAGAAGACTTGGGGTGAATGACCAGCTCAGAACGCCCCCCATCAGAGCCCAGGAGGAGGGGCGTCCATCTCCTTTCTGCACTGATTCCTCCTCCAACGCCAGAGTGAAACAGAGCTCGAGGGGACTCCAAGAGCACCCTAGCACTGGGGTGCAGCATTCAGGCCCCTGCTGCGGGCAGGCATCTGGCTCAGCACCTTCAGCTCCAGGCACGAATGAGCTCACACCCCGGAGCAGACCCGCCCAGGGCCCCCAGAAGTAGGGTTCTGCTCCACTTGCATGGCCCTCACCCCCCAGGGGCCTCTGCCTCGAGGACTTTGGTCTCCCAGATATCCCCAGTTTCAGCCTCCCCCGCCCAGGCCCAGTCCTTCCAATGCCAGCCCCCACCCTCCAGGCTGGACGCAAACACCCATGAGCGCAGAGCCCGTTCTGCCACCACCCAGACAGAATTCCATTCAAAACCTGGGGGTGGGGGTGGCAGGGGAGAGAGCTGGGTGGCTGCCTCCGGCTCCTTTCAGGCCCGCTGCCCAATTTCTTTTCCATTCCGGGCACCAAGGCGCATCTGGGTAGAAGAGCATTCCCTGGCCGCCTCCGGACCCACCACACCCGGTGGAAAGCCACGGACCCTGGCTCTAAATTGAGCACAGCGAGAGAAGGCGCCTGCTGGAGCAGGCTGGGCCCGGCAGACACGCACGGGCTCTCCTAATCCTCAGGACTTCGGGGAAGAGGCCGGCCAGGCGGACGCAAGCTTTTCATTATGTAAAGCACTTGGCTCCGTCCCCCTTCTCTGTATCCTGCTAGCGATTTTGTATCCGGTTTGGGAATTCCAGGAACATCTGCAATTGTCTTTTGCCCAACCACACATGTGCAAGCCGAAGGGTTCGATCGTGTTCCTACCTGCCGGCGCGCTGTCATCAGCCATGAACTGTGCAGGCAAACATATAAAACCCCGGCCCCTACCCACACCTGCAGACCCCCCCCGGCCTCGCCCGCTCAGACCACGGCAGAAGAACCGAGTCACCTTTTCGGCGGGGCGAGGAGGCCCAGAGGGCTGGTGTGGGCAGCTCCAGGCCCCCAGCCACCCAGATGGCCCATTTTTACACCCAGACCTCTGCTCTCGTGTGCACTCCTGTTGTAAGGCCAGGTCAGGGGGGCCGGCTGGGGAGGGTGAGGGGCAACTGAGCTCAAGTCTCGGAAGAGACATTCAGTTCAGTTCAGAAGGGGACTCTTAGGGATGTGAGCACCCCACAAGATGCAGTCCTCTCAGGGGCCAGCACACTGCTCCTGTCTCCCCCAACCTCAATCTGTAAAATAGGCTGAAAGTAGCTACTGCCACTACACTATTCATTCAACAGCGTCTGCTACTGCTTAATGAACTAAATTAAGCAACGCACACGTTTAAAAGACCTTGAGGCCCGCAGTCTGTGCGCAGGCGGTTGTGAATACCTGTGATCATCTGCGCTTATCCTCATGGTAAAGTTCTGCCCTTCCTCTGCCACGCCGGCTTGACTGGCTTCCTCCTGCGTCCGCGATCTCTGCCATCTCCTCCCCTCTCCTTTCCTCATCTCCCAGCTCTCCCGCGGTGCTCCCCACCAAGGCTGCAGCTTTCGTTGCGTGTGCTTGCATACCCTCAGACCCCCCAGGATCTCACGCCATGGCAGGGGTGGGGGTAGGGGGGTCTGTCCCTGGGTCCCAACGCTCACATGCTCTCGTAACTTCTTTGTTCAGTGCTTACTTCCACCTCTGGTCATCCCAAAGGAACCAGACCCCCTGCGTGCCTTATGCCTAGGACCTGGTGTTATCTGGTGCAGAGAAGAGCCCCCCCCTCCCAATGCTGGTCAAATAAACGAAGCACTGCTTCTGGCCTCCCTGCCCGACTCTGGATTCCCATCTCTACTGGCCAAGGAAACAGCTTCCAGGTACAACTCTCAGGCAATTCCGGAAACTCGTGGTAATAACTCCTCTTTTTCTCTCTGATTCAGTACACCCAGGTCTTGGCACAGGCAAGACAACTGATGAATGCAAATTAAAACTAGGGAAATAATGATGTCTTTCCATTAGTTTAGACTTGGCTTGCATTTTTGACATCATCTTGGATGGAGCCCTCGTCTTTCCCCATAAGCACTGTCAATTTCACCTCCCCAAGCAATGTAACCTGCCTCATCGCCCCTTCCCTCCATCACGGCGAGGTCCCAGCCCAGGCCCTTGTGCTGGTCCTCCCTCCCCCAGCTCACCTGCCCGCTCTCCCTCCCTAGCTTGTTGCCGGGGGGCAGGTCAACTCAACCAGGCTGAAAAGCCTGCCAAGTTCTGCAAGTGCCCAGAAATCTTCCTTCTTTCAGCTCCACCCACCTTCTCCTCCGCTCCAGCCCCACCCAACCACCTGCCAGTCCTGGGAAGCCCTGCCCAGCGCACCTCTGACCCCCTCAGAAAGCAAGCTTCCTCCAGAAATGCCCATTTTCCTTCCTCATTCCAACTTGGCCTTCCGAGCAGGTGATAACAGGTCAAGGCCGCCTCGACAGGCCACCCACATCACTTAGAGCTCTGCCCTCGTGCTGATACGCTCTGCATGGTGTTTGCTGTGCTGGGCTGCCATCCTGAGAACCAGGACAGGAGCCAGATCCTTGAAGAAACACCTCGCAAATAGCAAATGCTCATATTTTATGAGCATCTATATTATCAGGACATCGAAATAGACACTTCCTCTTGTTCGCACAGTGATCTCTAGAACAAGCGCTAAACAAGGTACCATGACCAGGTAGGAAGACTCACACTTGCCCCCAGCAGGCAGGATCCACCCTGCAGAGGCTTCTCTCTGGGCACCTGGGGGCAGGGCTGAGAAAACCCAGGTTGCCCTTCCTGACAATGCAGCCCACTGGGGCTACGCTTTCAGCCACTCCAGGATTTTGACTTTTATGAAAGGTTTTTGTTTATACAAAGGGGCGGATGGCTATACTTTAAAAACGACTGATGTTCCCTAACCAGTTCATCTTTAACAAGGGTTCAAGTGAGGCCTGGAGAAGGGAAGCGACTTGTCCAAGGTCACACAGCTATGGGGGGGTGGGGGAGGGGAAGAGCTATCCCCACACTGGCCAACAAACCTGAATCTGCAAATAAATTCACTGTGCAGGAGGGCCCCGCAGCACCCCAAGGTTCCACCCATTGGTTTTCTATTCTGCCTCATTTCTTTCGGTGGGTAGTTAAGGCAGAGGGGAGACAAAGTTAGCCTTCTCAGGGAGGAGGCAGAAAACAGAACTGGGGGGGCTGGTTGAGCACAAAATGAATTAGGATGTGAGAGGGACCCAGGGAGCTGAGGGTGCTTCCCAAACCCCCAGAAGACCCAATGGAGACAAGGAGCTCAGGACCCGAGATCGTCTTTATCAGGTAAAGCCAGAGGCTCAGCCTTTCCTACGAAATATCCAGAATTTAAATACTGGCAATAAACTCAACAACCGTTTTAAAACAGGTTGAAAGTAAAAAATAAACACACCCATCCCAGGGCCTCTGCCCCTCCCCCCCAGCCCAACCCCCACCAGGGCTGTGAATTCTGCCTCTTCAGAATGACCTTCTGGTTGACAGCTCCGCTAACAGAGAAGCCAGGTTCAAGATGCTCAGGTTATAATGAACTCTGGGTCTCGGGGCCTCCCTGGTGGCGTAATGGGTTAAGTCTCAGCACTATGAAGCTATCAGCAGCCACTGCAGCACAAGTTCGACCCCTGGCTGGGGAGATTCCCACATGGCGCAGCAGACCTCTCCAGTCACCCCGCTGCTCCCCTCAGCAGTGTATCTCAGTGGATCTGCCTGTTCTGCTCCCCACTCTGTCTCTGGTGAATCCTCTCACCGGCCTACACCCCAGTTCTTGTACACATAAATAAATAAATCTTTAAAAAATAATGAACTCTGGGTCTGAAGGAAGCCTTCCTGTATAAAACACACCTTCTAAAAGTGAGCTTGTCACAAACAACCTACAAAATTCCCACCCACGGATCTACACTGTCCACGCAGGGCTGGGACACAGGAGCCCTGGGGAACCCAGACGCAGCAACGAACCCACCATGTTTTTCTAATAAAACTCCCCAAGCGTTCTCCTTCAGCAACTGCGGTTCTGATTTTGGAGTAATAATGATGACAATAAATTAAAGAGAGGCGTCCCAGCAGTTTCCAGCTCAAAGTTGTTCTCTGATGGAACATCCTAAAATTCAGACAGACGTAAGTAGGAGAGATGACCCCAGTGATGGGGGCCAGCCCACCTCCCACTTTCCCCCACATCCCGTCCATAAAACAAGATGATTTACAGATACACAGGGAGGGCCTGCTCGCTTCCCCTCCACAGAATTTATTTCTCTTTAATGGGCTGCCATCCCCTTCCTTCTAATCTCTTCCTCTCCTTGTGTGCTTGCCCTCTCCTGCCTGCGCCGGCTCTTCCAACGGACAGGCAGTGTCAATGCGGGAAAATGTTACTGGCCGAGCCAAGCGGTTGAAGAACAGTGCCCGAGAAGAGAGCGAAGTTGGCAGGAGAGGAAGTGGCCAAGGCTGACAGGCTGGGCTGGCAGATGTGGGTTTTGCTGGGCTCCTACCTGGCTTTTATTGGGGAAAGAAACTTATTTTTAAGGTGAATAGTCCCAGCTTTAGTGAAAATCAGAATGTAACAGACATCAGTGGGAGGGGCACGAGGGATGCAGACACCATCCCTTTTAGGGGGATGAAAGTGATGTATGCTCCTGCACACAGCTCCAGGACTAATAGGGACCGGGATATATAATTAGACAGCCACTATAATTACTCCAAATTCCTACCCTTCCTTGCTCCCACCCAATTTTTGTCTTTTCCAATAAGCGATTACTCTAAAGCCTGGAGGTCAGAGGTTAAAAAATGAGGGGCGGGCTAAGAAGTTACATAACCTGCTGGCAAAGGTTTCTGCCTTACACTTTTCTGGGAGAGAGTTGAAAATAAAATTCAGCATAAGAAATAAAAGACATTTGTCAGACTTTACAGAGCCCCTTCAGTAACAGCAGTCATTGACCTTTGTGATAATTCCGCTAGGTTACCAGGCTTGCACTTGATGAACGGGGAACTGAGGCCCAGAGAGGTTCCTTGACTTGCCCCAGGCCACACAGCCAGCAAGGGACAGACCTTCTTAGCCCAAGTCTAGAATTATTCTTACTTAAGTACACCCAGCAAAGGTGTTTAGGGGCAGGCAAAAAAAAAAAAAAAAAAAACTCATGAAAGAGAAAAGATATAAATATTCATGGTTAAACTAAAATATTTAAAGGTTTCAGATGACACAGGCACAGTAACAGATAAGCACGAATCTGCTAAGTCCCATTTTTCTTTTCAATGACAGGAGAGTTCCCCGCCCCTCAGCATCCCAGAATTACATTCTCTTCCCTTCAGGCCCCAAATGCCTTTTAATCTTGGAAATAGCTCTACAAGGAGGAACAACGCGGGGCAGGCAACTGTCAGGCATGACAGGCTCCAGATCACCCGTAACTTCATCAGAGACCTTTGCGCAAACTCCCCAGCACCGGGGAACTGGGCTCCCCTGGGAGGAGTTTCCTCTGGGTGGGGCTGAAGCAAAGCCAAGGTTGTGCTGTGGTCTTCAGGCCCCAAAGCCCCACATGCTCCAAAAGAAGGGTCTCCATGGACAGAGCCCTTACGTTTCCACACCAGGGCCCAGGACACCCCCTCCCTGCCCCAGAAGACACACTGGGGCCACTTGACTGTACCTACTGGGAGTGAAATTTGTGTGTTTCTTAAGAGTCTGAGCCTCCATGAGCTCACAGTCCCGTGGGGGCTGTGGGAAGACAGAATTGAGACCAGGTGGCCTGGCACAAGCCCCGCCCACCCTGAGTAAATGTCAGGGCCAAGGCCGGCCAAGCGTGGTAGACCAGCAGGCTGCTTTTTTTTTTCCCCCTTCCTTTTTCTTTTCTGTTCCAGGAACTTTGATGCAAATGTTTCTGATGATTCTAACCCCACTAAGAGCAGGAGGAGTGTCCGCCTTTTCCTCATCTGTGCCAGGTATCTTCCTCACCATGCCAGGAGACGCAGGTTGGCTATTCTAGCCTAAGTACAGGAAGGAGCCATGGGTCCCAACAAGGACATCCCCTCCCACGGCTTTGCTCACACAGAGGGGGAGGTTTCAGAGAGAAACCACACCTTCTCCCCAAAATTAGAAAGTGGTGACATTTAATTCAGGTGACCCTGCAGCTGCCAGGCCCTCCCCCTCGCCCAGGCGGCTGCCCTCCAGGCCGTAGGAGGCTTAGGAGGTCATCATTCAATCATTTACATGCCTCAGTTTAGTCAGCCCCACCCACGACCTTCTGCAAGTTAAAAGAAGGTTCTTTTTCAAAAAATTCCTGTCAAATCCAAAGGAAAGGCGTTCTGACCAAGTGCTTCTCAAGTTTGGCCCCACTGCCTGTGTAGGCTGGATAATTCCTCAGTGAGGGGGCCTGTCCCGCATGCTGAGGGGTGTTGAGCAGCATCCCTGGCAGCTACCCACTGATGCAAGGAGCGTTCCTCCCCACTAAGTTGTGAACAAAAACATCTTCCAACATTGCAAAAATCCCTTGGGGGAGCAAGACCCCCAGTGGAGGTGGTGTATTCTGGCAAGTGGGAGGGTCCATTTCTGGACCACCAGAGCAAGCTAAGCCACAAACTCCACCACAGGGCGTTCTGGAAACCTCGAGGTGATGCCTGCAGAGAGAATGAAATGGCCTTCTATAGCAGAAGCAGCAGCCAAGGCGAGAGCAGATTTCCAGACTTCCCAATCCTTGGCAGGAGGAAAAGACACCGTGGATGTGAGAGCTGAACACAAAGGCTCCAGTGAAGCCGGGGACCCGTGCAAAGGCCTTGCCTTTTGAGGGAGATGACGTGCCATGTTGCTGGTTTGCTCTGGGCTCCTCCCAGGTCTGCCATCACGACCTCCCTCCCCCACATGTTCCTTCTTGTCTTCTAAGACTCTTCTGATGTTTCCATTAGTGTGGGAAGAAAGAGAGGCCTTGGGAAGGTCCAAGCTGGCCTCTATTTACCTGAGCAGGTTTCCGTGCAGCCCTGGAAACTGGAGTCAAGTGAGGACCCTGATTAAGATGCTGAGGAAACAGCGGAGAAGGGGCTGGGCGTAGACTCCTGTTTAATTGAGAGGAGGCAGCCGTGCCTTGTTTGAATAAGACCGCACAGTGGAATGTGGGCCCTTTTTTGTGTGCTCATTCGCTTGAAACAAAAGCGAATAGAGTGGACTACAAAGAGGTCAGGGGGAGGGGGAGCCGTAGCCAATGGATTCATGGGAACAGACCCTGTTTGGGGCGAGACAGAGGCACTTATCAAGGCAGAACTGGGCATTTGAGGATGAAATCTGTCCAGATAAGTCCTTGGATTCATTTTTTATTCCTGTCTATGATGAAAAGGTTTTTCCCCCCCTAAAATGTAAATGTAATCACTTAAACTGGTTCCCCAGACCAGTGTTTGCAGTTCAGAAGCCCCTAGCCAATGAGCACCAGAAATGAGGGGAGTCCAAATTGAGGAGTTCGGTGAGTGAAAAATGCACACTGGCTTTCCTGGATTTTGTATGACAAAAATAGTGTAATTTATCTCACAAATAGATATTTTAAGATTGATTGTGTTATGTTGGAATAAGACTGGGGCTATATGGCAGAATACAAGATAGCTTTTATAACAACAACAAAAAAATACTTCTGTTGCACATACTATATTCCCCTTGTTATTTTTCTACAACACATCCTCCCTTACCTCCTCCCCTTCTTTGCAGATTGTCTGGAATCTTTTAAAGAGTGTATCCATCTTCATTCCACTGCCAGACATTCAAGGTACCTTCGGCATAGAAAGCACTATGTTGGCATCTGCGGGGGACCCCAAAATGAATCAATGAACCCTTGAAAAGGAAGCCAAGGCTCTGAAGGATCTGACATGGCCCTTTAAGAAGGGCGGCTGAGAGCCAGCGCCGGGACTCACCAGCACAGAAACTACAAAGGCCTTCCCCTCCCGGCTTGGCCGCCATGTTGGATGGGTTCCATCGCAGCAGCCGGTGAAGCTTAGTTTTCACCTTCAGCACAGAAGTGGCTTTTCTGGTTCTGTTTCTCTTCCTGGTGACACTCACCTGCCACCTGTTGTCCCTCTCTACGCCTCAGCTTTCTTTTTTTCCATCATTGAATAACACGAGGTTTGTGCTTGTTTGAGAGAAAATGGGTCTGAGGAGATGATGTTGATTGTCCTACACCCCCAAGCCAGCCTCCTTCCCTGGCCAGGAACTTCGGTTTGTGAAGTCAGGGGTGATCCCCAAAGAGAATAGGGGGACACAGTTAAAAAAGGGTGTTTGTCACCCCGACCTACTGCATGGGCTCTGTAGAAGAATATTTCACTGAAAACGCCGATGTAAACAGCACCGGGCATTGCTACGATCCAAATAGGGGACCCCCCCGGGGGTATCTGGCCACCTCCCAGCTATTTGTTTGTGCCTGGAGTGGGAGAACGCTCACGGCGTCTACTGGGTGGGGGCCAAAGGACTCTGCTGAAAGTCGTCCAGCACGCAGGGCGGCACCACCCCACCAAAGGGAATGAGTGGCCCCAAATCTTGAAGGTGCCAAGGTTGAGAAACAGTGGAACATGGAGGAGACCAGCATCCCCCAAACCACCACCAAGCCGGAGCTTGCTCTAATCTCTGGCATCGCTGAACACCCATGCTCCCTCAACACCACCTTCCAACAAACACACCTGGGAGTGGATCCAGGAAAACCTGAAGGATCAGGGCGAGAAGAACAACTGGGAGAAGCAAAACAGTACAAACATGATTAAATAAATTAGCCACGCTAATTACCAAGTGTCTAACTTAGCACCTGGAGCAACAGCTGGGGGTGCAGAGAATTGAGCAAACACCTCCAACTCGAGCAGGCTCTGGGCACGCTGACTGGCTCCCCCGGCCAGCCTCTCGCAAGACTCCTCTGGGAAGACTGAGCAATAAAGGCTGAGGGCGAGTGGCCGCCCTCTGGAGGTGGGTTCCACGCCACGGCCGCCTCGGGGGTGCCTGCACACCCAGCAAGGAAGGCTCCAGAAGAGAGGGCTGCTCCATGCAGTAACACCTCCTCTCAGGCTGATTTCCCAGCTTCCCAAGCTGCTGACTGCTGCAGTTTGCCCAGCTCCTGCTGCAGGAGTATGCTTGCCTTAGGGCTGTAAAATGCCCCAGTGGAATGCTCCTGCCCCTTCTGCCAGCCCCTGTTCTAACCGCTTCTCTGCTCTGTTCTTTAGGGTCCAATGGGATTTCCTGGCTCTCGATGCTGGAAGACCTGCTATTTGTTCTAGAAGACGCTCCCAGCAAGAACCACGGCCCCGAGTCTCGCTGCTGTGATTCTCCCCCGAGGAATAAGGTCTTGCGGGGAGCTGGCTGAGCTAGGGAGGCTCGCCAGGCCGCCCGTGGCTGTGTCATGGCCACGCGGCCGCCAGACAGAGCGGCGCATGCCCGCTCCGGGACCCACGCAGCTTCCCCCCAAACCACACAGCTGCAGGTGCACAGCACCAGGGCTGCTCGGGGGCCACAGCTAACCTTGCTTTGAAACCTGCTACTGAAGTGTTTTCTCCCAGGATACACACTTTCCCGGGCTGAGTGGTGGCCCCCCAAAGATAGGTCCACGTCCTACCCTCAGAATCGATGAATGTGTCCTTATTCAGAGAAAGGGTCCTTGCAGATGAAGGGAAGGAGCTCACGATGAGCGCCTCCGGGCGCTCAGGTAGGGACGCCATCCCAGACAGGTGTCCTGACGAGAGCCAGACGGACACAGCGGCAGGACTGAGGTGGGCACAAGCCCAGGGGAGTCTGGGGCCACCAAAAGCTGAGGAAGGTAAGAAGGACCCCTCCCCTGAGCCTTCAGGAACACAGGCCTCCTTGACACCTCACTCTGGACTTCTGGTCTCTGGGACAGGAACAGAATAACTCCCTGCTGTTTCACTCCCTTGACAGTGCTTCGTTCCAGCAGCGCGGGCAACTCAAATTCACCCCCAGCGCCATGTGCAATGGGTCCGTGAGCTCACATGATGGACCTCTGGGCTTCGGCTGTGGGTGCCGCCACGCAGACGTGCCCTGGACACCCTCCCTGCCGAGTGCCTCCGGGGTAAGGTTCTGACCAGCCCCACCCATCAGGCTCTGATTCAGCTCCCCGTGTCCCTCTATAGCCTCTTTCCTTCTCTCCACATCCTTTATTGCTCCCCAACATTCTATATTTGTATACTCGGGTAGATTCTGTCTCCCCTTTTGAAAAGTATGTTCCCCAAGAGCAGAGGTTAGTTCTGCTAGCTTCTTTCCTCCTGAAACTTCAGCAAGGAGAATGCTGAGCATGTTCTTAAAACTATTTGGGTGAAAAGAAAAACAGAAGGATGGAGGAGCAAAGTCAACCACTTTGAAGAAAAGTCGAGAAACTCTAGCACATTCTACTATATTCTAACTCTAGCGCATTGGTGCAAATAGAAAGTCCTCCTGCGCCCTCTCTTCAGGTTACCAAGGATTTTTATGCTCCATGGGCTAGAAGTACATCATGATTTGTCTTTGGAAAACTTGGGAATTTTCTCTGAAGGGAAATTCCTGTGCTCCCGATGGTTACAACGTGTTGCCTAAAATGCCCCTACATTTTAAAATAGCGATCGGGTTTTTTGCATCTCCCATTTCCAGCACTTTCTTCAGGAAACACAAGCTGACCTGCCCAGTAAGGGGAGACTCAGGAACAGGTGGCACTTCCACACGGAGGTCGAGTGGATTCGTGACTGGTGCTCCAGGGACAGCCGGAGCTCCGAGGGCACGGCTGGCAAGGAAGCTTACACGTTCCTGCCCACCTGAGGAGAGTGCCGGGTCCAAAAGAGGACACCCACGGGTCATCCTCTTCTGGAACTCTAGACCAAAGGCCCCCCACATCAGAAATGGGGCCCTTTGGGGGTCAGGTGATGACAACAAGACCCTAATCAGTGGCCCTGGGGCAAGCTCTGGTCTGTCCAGAGACTTAAATAAGATCCTTCCTCTTCACTCTTGGTGCAGGTTTAGATCTGCGAGGAAGCCTTGGAGTTACGTTAGAATGGGGTAACTGGTAAGCAGAAGTCGTCTGCGTCTTGATGAAGGGGCCATTAACAGAAGGGGGAAACTGGAGTAACAGGAGTTAGCAAAGTTTAAAGCTTTGTCCTCCCAAAGACAGCCAAAAATATTATTTACACTTCAGGCTGCATCTGCATGGAACGCTTACAAAGCTGGTCGGGAAGGTGGCTCTTGTTCCTAAGCTCTCCACTGAAAATGGCCCCTCCGCCATTTTGTGACCTCAGAGCAGTGCTGGGAAAGGAACGCCCTCCTCAAGAGATCAGGAGGAGAATAAATGAGTCTTGATCTTCAGGGAAGGGATTCCCCTTAAGAAGAGTTCATTGGGGGGTCTGGAAAGGAGAAGGATGAGAATATAGGGGTGTGGGAACACAGTGGACTAGGTGATAGAAGACTATGGTGCTTTGGTGGGGGTAGCACTGTAATAATAATGCCTAAAAGGGGAATCCTATATCCCAAAATACAAACAATGATGCAAACCAATGTGACCACAATCAAAAATCCATGTATAAAAGGGTTTTAAAAGCACATTTCAGGGGCCTCCCTGGTGGCGCAACGGTTTGGGTCTCGGTACTATGAAGCTATCAGCAGCCACTGCAACACGAGTTCAGTCCCCTGCCAGGGAGCTTCCCACATGGTGCAGCAGACCTCTCCTGTCTCCCCACTGCTCCCCTCAGCAGTAGATTTCAGCAGATCCGCCTGTTCTGCTCCCCACTCTGTCTCTGGTGAATCCTCTCACCACCCCACACCTCTGGCCTACACCCCAGTTCTTATATGCATAAAAAATAAATCTTTAAAAAAATAAATAAAAGTAGATTTCAGAATATAAAAAAAAGGAAAGTGTTCATTGTAATGTCTTCTGCTTCGAGCTAAAGCAGGACTCCATACACCCAAATTCACCATCTCCTATCACATCTCCATGGAGAACTTGGACAAAGGAAGAAGTGTTGTCTCAAGCATCCTCCTCACATCCATCCTCCTCTCTCCTCTTCTCTCCAGCCCTAGATGAAGGGCACCCATAACATGACACGACAGTGCTGCAGCAGTGACAGTGGGGACGTTGCTGTCACAGCTGGAAAAGGACAATGGCTGTGAAGATGACAGCTGACATCCCCTCCCTTCATAGGCATATCAAAAAAAAAAATCCACCTAAGCACAACCTAAAAGTTGTGCTAGGGGACTGTGTCCCAGAAAAATTTACCTGTTGAAACCCTAAATCCCTGTGTGACTGTATTTGGAGATCGAACCCCTGAGGCAATAATGAAAATTAAGTGAGGCCATAAGGATAGAGCCCTAGTCCAATAGGATTGGTGTCCTTGTCAGGAGAGGTAGAGAGACAAGAACTTTTCTATCTTGCATGTGAGGACACCAAGATGGCGGCCGATAACAAACCAGGAAAGGACCCCTCAGCAGCCCCTGACCACATGGGCGCTGGTCTCACACCTCCAGCCTCCAGAACTGTCAGAAACAAGCGTCTGTTGTTTAAGTTCCAGTCTGTGGTCTCTGTCATGGCAGCCAGAGCTGACTAGTTCATGCAGGATAATTCATTTCTTCACTATTTAGTAGTTTGCCTCTGCTTGCCAAGAACCACAATGGCGCTAAGAAAAGCAAACACCAAGGTCTTCCAGGTCAGGAGCACCTGCCCTGGGACAGACAGACCCTACACACTCTCCACACCTTGTTTCACCTGCTCACCCACCAGCACCTCAGCAGGAAGGCGTCACGGTCACCATCCTGGTCACCGTAACAGAGATGAGGACCTTGAAGTAAGAAAGGAAACGAACATCCACACGACATCTTATGGCTTGACCAGCGTCTCTGTTCATTCCAAGATTCTTCAGACATTCAGCCGCCCAGGTATCCCTATGAGACGTTCCACAGAGCCTCTCCGGAGGACTGTCCCCTGCCCAGGCTTTTCGCACACCTCTCGGGACCCCTGGTTTCCCCTGACAATGCCCCTCTCCAGAAGAAGAAGAAACAGGGTTGCCCAGCCTCCCATGCCTTCTCCTCTCACAAAATGCTCCCAAATTCCACACTTTGGTACAAAGAATGAGTCACCATTTCCACACACCCAAGGGAGAGTGCTATTCCTTTCAGGAGCGCCCAACCAGGACGTAAGGACGGTGTCACCCACAGTCACACCCTCATGTCAACTCGGTTCCCCTCAGAGTAATCACGGCCCTTTCCGATGGAGCCAGGAGGAGAGGCACAGACTGCTGCCACCTTGCCAGCTGGTACACCAGGGTGCCCACCACGTGGGCCAGAAGCCTGCAGGTAGCCCCGCACCCAGGGAAATGGACTGTTCGTCCTCAGCTCTCCAAGTGGCCAGCAGCGGCTCTGCGCATGCCCACCCCAGTGCTGCCTTCTGCCAGCCAGATGACAGGAAGACCTAGCTAGCTATCAGGGCTAATTAACGCAAGGAGGAAAACAATTTTGAACAGATTTATGACTTGTAAATGACATCTGACTTTTTCCCCCATTGTTTCTATGTACAGTTCCCCAAACAACTGTCTGTCCTTGAGTTTGTGCTCTGACTCTCTGGTTCTCTTCTATGACCTATGGTAATATGCCAGGTTGATGATATTTGACAATGATCTTAATAAACATTGAAATTATCATGTGCTAAGCACTATTGCATGATAGGCAGAAACTGTAGGGGAATGTTTCTTACCAAAAGAGATGGGTGGTGTAAAGGGAGGTTCTGAAGGGTCAGTTACCTGGACCACACAGCTACTTAGTGGAAAATGGTGTCTAAGGTTTGCTCCAGTGGCCCAGTGGCGCAGTAAGGGAGAGAGGGGTGAAGTAGACTCTGCCCAGCAAGAATATGGGGGATGCTCTCCCAAGGGCTCTCCCTAGAGCTGGTGACTCATATAAGATTCCCTGATCGCTCCTCCTTAGGCTGACCTCCTGGGCCTCAAACGCATCTTCTCACCAAATCCATGCGGTGCAGTCACACTTCCCATCACGGAAATCAGAAGTGAGTGGGAAGCATGTGGAATAAGAACGAAGCGCCAAGGATGCAGGTCTGCGCCCTGGCTAACCTGGCGGTTGGCATTTGACCTTGTATACGACCGCGTCCATGGCAACCCTGACAGGCGCCAGGCCGCGTCCAGTGGAGATGGGGATGACGGCTTGGCCTCTCCCTTCTCGCTCACCCTGCACCCGTCTGTCCCTGTCCCCTTTCGAGTGTGTCTTCCTTTCCTTTTCTGCCACCAGGTTCTCACTGCCTGGCGCTTCTTCCCTTGCTGCGGTTTCTTCGCTGGTTTCCTTTGGTCATTTTCTCTCCACCTTTCCTTCCATCTTCCAGTCCCTTCACTTCTGACTACTGTCTCTTCCTTGTACACCCCTGCTGAGCCCCGGCACGCACACACACACCAGACCACCACTGCTTTTTACAAAGCTGCTTCAGTCTTACCATTGCCCAGGTCAGAAACCTCCAGTCCCCAAGTACAGATATCACATTCCAGCCACATAGAGCTTCCAAACTCTGCCCATACTCCCGAGCCCACAAGTCTCTCCCAGGACCACCGAATGTCACATCTCATTTACATGAACTAATGCATATGAAAGCACTATGCAAACAGAGGTGCCCACCAACCTGCTGTAGGTCCCGGTAAATGACACAGGTGAGACAGCTGCTCCATTTAAAGGAAGGTGCGGGGAGTTGCCTGGGGACCCACAATTACCATTACCTCAATTCCCTGCCAGTGTATCTAGACCAGAGGCCAGAACACTTTTCCTGTGAAGAACCAGAGAGTAGAGATTTTTTTTGTTTCGTAAGCTGTACATCAACTCTGCCGCGGCAGCTCAGCAGCGGCCGTGCACAGCGCACACACGCACGGGTGAGGCCGTGTTCTAATAAACATTTATAAAAACAGGCAAAAGGCTGCGGTTGGCCTGTGGGTGGGGGCTGCCGATCCCTGTGCTAGACTGTAAAAGCTTTGAGGCAAGGATTCCATTCTCCACGGATTGTTTTAATCTCCTCAACCTTTATCCCTAATCCCACTTAGGGAAGGGACGTGGATATCTGCAAGGCCACTCCCGGGGATGGTCTTACGAGCAGAAGGTTGCGGGGGGCACAGGCACTTGGGCATCACGGCGGCCTGAGCCCGCATCCCGGCTCTGCCCCGTGCCACGTGCAGCGGCCCCCCTACCCAGCACCACGTTCTGAGAACAGCATTATCTGCTGCTTGGAGTTGTAATGTTGAAGTTAGAGGAAATGTTATATGTTTTAAAAAATTAAACATATAAAGAGTATAGAAAACAAGGCAAATCTGATACATGGCTGGTCAAACTTTGGATGACGTTTTTGGAAATCAATCTCTCCTTGCATGCGCGCGCTCTCTCTCTCTCTCTCTGTCCTCCCCCCCCACCTATTTTTCCATCTATCTACCTACCTACCTACCTACCTACTCACCTACCTACCTAGCTAACCTATCTATCTATCTATCTATCCACCTACCTACCTACCTACTTCAAGGACCAGTGAAACATCATCCTTTTCCTTATTAAGGAAGTTATTGCAACAAAATCATCATGGATCGAGGAACAGATTTAGTCCTAGGATGGTCATTTCAGCACTGTTTCTAACTTTTGCTTCTGTGAACAAGCTACATACTCAACCCCAGGGGATGGAGTCAATGAATGAAAGCACACAGTGCAATGGAACACAGGCCACTGAAAATGGCACAGGGGAGCAGTTCTCCAAGGCTGGTCCATGAACTCTGAGAGTGCCCTAGACACTTTCAGGGGATCCACAAAGTATGCTCTACTTTGATAACAAAAGCAAGAGGCTATATGCCTTTTTCGTGACATTTATACAGATGTTGCAAAAGCAAAAAAGGGGACGAGTATTAATACTTTAGCATTAATGAAAGTGGTGGCATCAAAATGAGCTATGAGTTTGCAATTAAAAAATACCCACATAGTTCACCGAAGACCATCCTCAACAATGCTGTTAAAAAATGCCAATTTATTAAATCTTGGTCTTTACATATGTTTTACTTTGCTACTCTGCACAACAAAACAGAAAAGATGTACAAAAAATGGCAGGTGCATAGAAGAATATGACATTTCTCTAGAAACGTACGTGACTGTTAAGTTGCCAGCAAAACCAGTAGCATCTTTCATGGGACACTATTTTTACTTTACAGAACAACTGATAGGTTAAAGAACAAACAGTATTCACACACTTGAGTATCTAGCAGACACTTCTCAAGAAGGACTTAAGGGAGCCTCTCATTTCTAGGGAAATAATTGTGACTAATGATGTAATTTGAACTTCAATCAAGGATTAGAATTTTAGAAAACTTGTATTCCCACCTGAGCTTCATAGTTTCTCAATACCAAGAGGTCTTTCTGGCTAGGTTGATGAAACTGTTAAGAATGTAATTTGTTGACACTGTAAAATGAAATGTATCTATATTTGGGAGACATGCATAACTTAGTGATGATGATTCAAAATGTGACATGGATAAAAGATCCAGTCAAGGGCAAGGAAGACCAGAAGGTCTTAATGTAACAGAATAAGAAAGTTCATTAAAATGGTTTCAAATGTACATTGCAACTAACTTTAAAATAAACAAACTACAATTTGTCAAGTTTTGGTGAAAGATCAGAGAATAACATCCACAATTATTCAAAAAGGCTATAAATATATGTCTCATTTTTGGTAACACATATCCCCATGGATGAGGCTCAATTTTCTTCATATACTTCACAGCAACATATCTCTAAAGATTGAATGCAGAAGCAGCTATGAGAATACAGCCATTTACAATGAAACTAGATAACAGAGTTTAGGAAAAATACTTGTCTCAAAACATTTTTGAGAAATACACTTTCATAAAAATAGTATAAGGTTAAAATGCAGTGGGTTTACTGTTGTTATTTTAAAATGAATATATAGTTTTAATTTCTAATACATCTAAGTATAAATATATTTACTGTCTTATGACCCACATAAAAAAGCCCTTTGAGGTTCTCAATGATTCATGTGTAAAAATGTACTGAGACAATGCTTGAGAACCACCCCTGTGAAGATATTTAACAACTGACAGAAATGCCCAAGGATGTTGCCAAGTAGAGAAAACAGACTATAAAACAGTATGACATGTATGGATGACTTTATTTTAGTCTTTGGATTTCTCTTCTATTTTAAATTTTCTATGAAAGCACAGCATATCTTGTACCTAATTTTCTATAGGTACCACAGATAGGTAGACAAATGCTCTTAAAATTATTTCCAGTTTGCCCCTTCCTCAGACTCTCCAATGAAGTCCTAGAGAGTATCAAGCACATAGTAGGTGTTCAGTAGCTCTTCCCAACAGTCTGGAACAGTTTTTCACACCAGGGTGAATAGTTGGCTTAGTATCATTTCTATACCATGACGCAGGGAACTTTGCTGAATAAATAGCCTCTTTACTTCGTGTGTGTGCGGGTGTGTGTGCACGCACATGTGGGTGCATGTGCGTGTGTGCATGTGCAAGTATGTGTGTGTGACATTGAACCAAGTCCTCCATTGATCATTATCATCCACGATGTAAAGACCAATATTTAAATTTCAATATTCAGCGTAGGTCCAAAATAACTTCTAAAACGAAATCGATTTTCTTCTGGTAAACGGAGGAGCTCAAGTTCTCAAAGCAACAGCAACAACACTTGATCATGTCAATTAAAACATTCATATAAAAATCAGAGGAGAAGATGGGACAGTCATGAAAGGGAACTCAGGCTGGGGGTGAGGGGCACACCTTAAAAAGCAGGTTGAGCCCTGAGACGGGAATGCGTGTACCTTCTGTGAACAGGGGCAAATCATCAGAAACAGCAATGCTCCTGGATCATTAGAAGATGCTAAGAAAACTCTTAGCAAAAAGAACAACTCACGAAAAGAAACCTCCTGGGATTGGTCACCTGGCTCTTTCTGGGTGGCCCTGGGGGACCCACACTGCCATTTCTGAGTCTGTAAATGAGAGGCTAATGAGTGTCCCCAAGGACCATCGAGCAGCAGACCACTAAAGACCAAGCTGGTTGGTTCTGAAGAATTTCTGGAATGGGCATCCTGCACCTCTAGAGACCCCCGGCCAGACCTGGGGGAGAGGCCCTTGGTCTCTACTCGCCCGTCAGGGCAGCGCCAGCAGCTCGATCCAAAAGCACTCAGTGGACACAGGCAGGCGGCTGAGCTGCAGTCCCTCTCCCCGCAGGCCTCCGAGGCCGTTTCCTGGTCAGAGCCAAGGCACAGAGACCCCTTGTGAGGTTTTCCATGCCACCCCTCGGGCGGCTCTGGCAGGCTGACATTGCTCCCTGGGGCTGCGTAATTAGTGGGCTTCGGGCTGCCGGGCCTGGTATGCTGCGGTTCCCCGCTCCCAAACACAGCCCCGGAGCCCCCTCCTCCCCGGCGCCACTCCCGCCGCCGCTCCGCACACATCCCCACCCTTCCTCCCCCCAGCTTCTCCTCGCCAACTGTGGGTCCCCCACAGCAGCTCCGGGGCTGCCCCCACCGGCCCCACACCACCCGTTCCCTAATCCTCTGGCAAAAAAAAGCAGGGCTGGTCTACAAAACCCCACTGTCACCACCTCGGAGCCAGACTTAGTCTCAACCCATTTGGAGACTTTCAAAGCCGGGCAGGGAACAAGGAAAATGCAGAGCTGGGACTAGAAAGCGGTCCTCTCCATCTCCTGCCACCTCCCGAAAAATCACAGATCCCCCGTCACTGTCGGAAGGAGAGGTCTGAAGGGGTCCTTCAATCTGTCCCTGGGCTCAAGGCGGCATGTCCTCAAAATAAATGTGGAAAGTCGCAGTCTCCCCCTAAAGAGCTAATCCCACAGCCACCGCCTTGGTGTGTGTGCGTGGGCGGAGAGACAATCAAGCTTGTGTCCTTGACCTGTAACGCTAAACACACAGCAAAATGCCGTTTATAACGGTCTCCATGGCCCCGGGGACATTCCCTGAGACCCCAGGGACCCCTGCTCCCCAACTGAGTCCTCAGGACACCCTCTCCAAGTCAGCCTGGAGAAGGCAAGCGAGAGCTCGAGGGCGATGAGGTTTCCAGTTTAGAGAATAGGGACGGGAAGCACACCCTTCTTTGTGTTCCCAAGTTTACTTTCAGCTTCTGCAAGCAAGAGCTTTTTTTTAATATAATAAAAAAAAAGTTATATGACTTTAATTAAATGCACTTATTAAAAGGGTGAACTATTTGGAGAGGCTGTTTCTGTGCTGGAGGCGCACTTTCCAGCGTGCTGTAGAGCGTCTGCACCCGTCCGCTCTAGGCAATTTTTAATGCACAAATAAATCCGCACCTGACGTGCTGACAGATTATTATGCAGCGTGGCAGCCAACAAAAGTAAACACAGGGGCAAGTTTTAACCTCTTGCAGTCACCAAGGAGCTTTCCCTGCTGGGCCCAGCTCAGGTGTACGGGTCGCAAGCAAAGCCCTTTCTTCCAGACATCTTCCTGTCCTCCAGCCAACCCATCCCCGGTCCCAGGGCGGGGAGAGGAGGCTGCTCTCCCATCAGATGTCTGCAGCGTGGCAAGAGCAAAGGGACAGGGGACAACCAAGGGAGGGGACACAGGGGCAGATCTGCGACACACGGCACTCCCCAAGTGCCCTGCCCGCCATCCTGTTTACTCGTGGCCAAAGCTCCCGGGGTTCTGTACAGTGGCTGCTCAGCAATCCGCCAGGGCCTCCCGTGTGTCCTTTCAGCTGCAGAGGAGCTGGCACTGAGAGCCCAGCCAGGTGTTTCTCCCAGCTTTGTCTAAAGTGCGTGCGTCAGTACAGTTACTAGAGCGCTGGAGGGGGATCAGGCAGCTTCCCTACTTCGCACTTAAATTACAGAAGGGCAAATTAGCATAGGGTTAAGGCATTTCCTGAGACTAATCTGCAGAGCCGCCCTCTTTGGTTTCTCTGGTTGGACAGGACTTGCAAAGTGACCCTCCAGAAAATGTACATATCGCAAGAGTCGGAGGTGTGGGTGGCAAGAGCCTGCCCCAATCCTGCATCCCATCTTTTGAATTGCTTTGCTAGAACCCAGTTTTTTAAGACCTAGGTTTCCTCATCTGTATAATTAGCTTCAGCTGGGGAGTGAGGGTGGGGGGAGGCGAGGGAGGGAGTCAGAATGGAGGGGGAGGGTTCGCCCACAGTCTGTCTGGGTTGGCATTCCAGCTGTCAATTACCCTATTACCCAGTGGCTGAGGTCAGACAATGGATTCTGCATGTGTGAATACAATAACTCTTGTTATTATAATTTATTGAGTGTTTACTAAACCATACCCAGTGCTAAGTGCTTTCATACATTATCCTTTTTTATCTCCAAACTCTCCAGGGTCTGAATCATTCACCCACTGATTACGCTCACCAACTGAACAGCTATCCCGGCATCTTCGCTGCATTCTCTAACAATCTTAATACCCTCCATTTACAGCTGGGAAAACGGATGATTGGAAAGTGTTATTTTGCCCAAGGAATCCATAGCATGGGCCCAAAAAGCACCAAACAAGCCACTGCATGAACTGCCTTTAACAACACTGAACATACGTGTTTCAAACACTGAGACCAATCCCAGGCTGTGATGGACGCGCCGGCACCCTCGCCTGGTGGTGGCGTCAGTGGCCTGGGCTGACAGATGCGCTGGCGGCAGAAGGGGTGTTGTCATCAGACCAACTATGCCGTGTCTGGGGCAGGTTCCTGGCCGTAGAGTCTCCAAACTTGGTGTCCCCACTCTCAAGATGAGGCTGAGCTAATGCAATCTGTTTTTAATAAATCTCTTTTGGCTGAAACTAGCCAGAGGTTGATCTCTGATGCTTGCAAACAGAAAGTCCGATGCATGTAGGATTCTGCACAAAAGTCCTGGCACCCGAATTTGAAAATCACACTATGTCAATTTTCTTTTGGCCTTGATTAATTTTCACTTTTTATTACACTAAAATACATGACCCCAAAATGCACACTTCATGAGAATACAGCTCACTGAATGTTCACAAAGTAAACACAGTACCTATATAAGGAACAAGACCTAAACCAACGCCCCCAGGAGCCCACCCAGTTACTTCATGTCATTCCCACCGACTGAGGACTGCCAGTATTCCTGCTTCTCACACTATGGATAAGTGTCACCTGTTTTTGAACCTTGTGTAAATATAGTAACACAGTGTCTTTATCTGATCTATGCATTCTCCTTTATCTGTTTATCATTACTCAACATTATAGTCATGCATCAATCAATGACATGGATTCTGTGATCGACCTCAGGCAACTTCATCAGTGTGTGAGCATCCCCAGTGTAATTATACAAACCTAGATAGTATGGCCTAATACACACCTGGGTGGTATGACATTGCCTATTGGGACTATTGTCCAACATGTCCAACATCCTTAAGCAACTCATGACTGTGCACTTGGGAGATTCACCTCTATTGTTGTGCTATAGCAGTAACCCACCCATTTTCATTGCTGCATAGTATTCCATTGAATAAATATACCACAGCTTACCCATTCTACTGCTGACAGTATTTGGTGCACTTTCTAATTTGGGACTATTTCAAAAAGGGATGCTATAAACTTTCTAGTTCATATCTTTTGGTAAAATGAGAACATATTTTTGCTGGGTTATATACCATTGTTTGTAAAGTATGCACTCAACTTAGGTAAAAACTGACACTTTTCCAAAGTGATAAAGTGAACTACCAGGACAATTTTTGCCCCAAAGAGATAGATATTAGAGGAGAATGAGAAGAGTAAGGAAAACAATGAAAATTCAAATGGGACGTTTCCCACTCCTTAAATGATTCCACCGGAGGTATGTGGAAAAGCCCTAGTATTTGGCACTTTGCCATCGAACTTGACCTGGGTTAAGTGATTGCTGACAAGCCATCGTGAGAATCAAGGGCAGCAGCTGGAACAAGACTCTGACTTTGTGGCAGAGACGCACATGTTCTGGCTGGCACTACCAGCCCCAGGAAACCAGAGGGCAAGTCTCAAGCCTTGCATAGGATCACTTTCCCCAGCATCCGAGAACAGAGGGCTTGCCTTTGGATTGGGATCTTGGGCTTAAATGGCTAGGGGCTGGCACTACAGTCACGTCCTTGCTTAACATCCTCCATAGGTTCTTGGAAACTGACTTTAAGTGAAACCACATACAAGGAAGCCAACTTTACCATAGGCTAATTGATATAAATGAGAGTCAAGTTCCTATGGCAGATTTCTGGTCATAAAAACATCACCAAACTTCTAAAGAGCCAAAACAATACTCAACAAGAAACCATACTCATTCATTCACTTTCCAACCCATTTATTCCAGTTCAAGGTCACGGGTTGGGGGGCGCAGTATCCCACCAGTTCAAGGTACAAGGTGGTACAAGGCAACCTCCCATCCCAGGGCCCACTCACACTCCATGTGGGACAACTGAGGCACGCATGTGAACCTCACCTGCACGTCTTTGGGATGTGGGACGAAACCAAAGTCCCTGGAGAAAATCCATGCATGTAGACACAGAAAGAACAAGCGAACCCCACACAGGCTCTGTTCTTTTTTTTCTCATCAACATTATAATGGAACGACATTGAATGAAATGACATCATTCAAGCCTGCTGTAACTCAAATCAGACCAAGAGGGGCCAGGCGTGGTGGGGATCAGGTAAGGAGTGGCGGAGATTTGAAAATATTGAGTATGAATGACCGGTCTTAAAGGGGCATTTATTACTCAGCTTGTTGATGTCTGCCATATGGGACAGAGGAACCTGCTTTCGCCAGGTCTGCTGACTTTCCCAAGGAAAGCTGGAAAACTGGATTTTGTATGAGATGTTGCAATTTCTTAGGTTGACAACTAGCTTTAAGAAAGACACTGAACACTGCTAGTCCAGCACAGCACATCTATGGCTCACATCCAAAGCACAGGTGAGCCAGCCCTGACACAGACAGACTCATCATTTCACACTTGTGGCAAGACATCACCTTTGGCATCACAGGGCACACCTGGTTAGAAATAAAAACTCAGGCCTCCCTGGTGGTCTAGAGGGTTAAGTCTCAATGCTATCACCACGATGGCATGAATTCGATCCCCGGCCAAGGAGCTGACCCACATGGCGTGGCAGACCTCTCCTGTCTCCCCGCTGCTCCCCTCAGCAGTGTGCTTCAGTAGATCCGCCTGTTCTGCTCCCCACTCTGTCTCTGGTGAATCCTTCTCCACCTGGTCACACTCCCCCCCTTCTCTATGATCCTTTTTGATACGCTGATTAAGTCGCATTCCACCTAGAGCCGTGTAGGGTAAGTGAAGATGCTCAGGCTTTTGCACCACTGGCCTCTGTGGCTCTCACCTTGGGCCTTGACTGCAGGAGGCGCTTGGGAGCGTGGGCTCAGGGTGCGCATGCCTGATGGTGGACACCGGGAGTGTGGTGTGGGCGTGCATAAATGGGCACGCCTGAGCCGAGAGACGGAGCATACGGGGGCGGTGTCACAGAGGACGGGGTTCAGCAGAGGGCAGTGGAGAGCGGCTACGAGAGGAAAGAGCATGCAGAGATTCTCTGGGGGCCCAAGTTGCTGTCTCCCTGCTGGCTTGTTTTCCCCTAACCAGTGGGGATGATGCTGAGGCCTCCAAGGGGGACACCTCACACCTGAGGGAGAACAGCTCTTTGCAGTCCCCACCCCAGCCCTGCTTTCACTAAGCAGATGTACTTGCATTGACCACACCTGCCGAAATTCAGCCACAACTTGAAAAACAATGGATCCACCAAACAAGCCATCAATGAGAAGACCCTGCCTGGTCAGAAAATCAAACCCACTTGCCAATCAGCCCACGCAGTTTCCAACACTCTACCCAACCACGCCACCACTGTCTCATTTACCGAAGGGAGGCACTGAGCTCTTCTAGTCTACTTCTCCAACCACTAGACACAAATGCCATCTCCTGCCTCTGCTCTCACCCCTCTGCCCTCAGAAAACATCACACGAGCTCGCGTGCACACACACACACACACACACACATGCGCGCGCGCGCGCGCGCGCGCAATACCCACCCACCAATTCCAAGCATGAAGGCAGGGATAGCCCAACCACAAACGCAGATGGGACTAAATTGAGCGTGCGTTTCTTCCAGGTCTCCACCACTTTTCAGTTCCTCGTTGGACAAGGCACACAGTAGGCGCTCTCTACATACCTGCCAAATGCCAAAATTTGCAAAGCCTCGTGTGCACTGTTAGAGAAGATGACATGAGTGCTTCTCTTGGGTGGGTATTCTTGACACACCTGTAGCTAGGTTGTGTCTACTCCCCAGACAAGGAAACAGGCACAAAGGGATGCTGGTGCCACCTGGGCAAAGGGCAGTGGAGAGGTGAGAGCAAAGGCTCTCTAGCCAGAACGCACCTGGACGGAAATAACACCTAGACAAGAAGCCTCTGAAACGCCAGCGGGCCTACCTCCAGCCGGCCACCTGTCAGCGGCTGCCATGACGACAAGACAATAAACTGATGACCTCCACAAGCCTCAGCCATCTCGACTCATCCAGCGTGACGGAGAGCGGTGGGCCGGGTGCTCAGCGCTCACTGACGCTGCACCCCTCAGCTTAGGCGGGTCCTCTTTGATCAAGTATGAAAGCCACTGCATCTGACTCCGGCACTTGACTGCAGGAGGCGCTCGCGAGTGTGGACTCGGCCGTGGGCCTGCTGGTGGACACCTGGAGAGTGGCGTGGACATGCGGAAGTGGGCACACCTTTTCTGGAGAGGAGCTGAACCTCCTGTAGGTCTTGTGAAAATGCAGGTTCTCATTCGGGAGAAGTCTGGGGTAGGGCCCAAGAGTCTGCATTTCAAACGAGCTTCACACGATGCTGAGGCCGGCCGGGGCCCACACTTTACCAGGCCCTCTCATTTTACAGAGGGGTAGCGTGGAGAGCAGAGAATTTCAGGTCCCCGACCAGACCACAAGCCCCCATGCAAGTGAGGGTGGGACATGGGGCGGGCCTTCCTCGGCTGTAGGAGACGAGCTCCACAGACACATTGCCCGCCCTTCAAAGCAAAGGACCAGTGCTTTCAAATTACCCATGGCGCTTCTTCAAATGCAGATTCCCAGGCTTTCCAGCCAGAGACCACTTGGTGGCTCTGGCATGAGGGTCCAGGAGACTGAGCTTCTAAAAGGGGATATTCCGATGGCTGGGGAGTTATTCATCTAGACCACGGGGACCCTAAGAAAGTCAGGCTCAAAGTGATGAGCCAGCCATATATTTCCCGAGGGTGCCTACATTTCCGGCATTGTTCCTGGTTAAGTCAATGAGACTGAAACCTCTCCACTTCGGCTCTGTCTGGCAGCGACTGTTATTCTCCCCGTTTCACAGGTGGCAAAGCTGAGGCACAGAGCAGCCACCATAGGGGCTGAGCCAGGATCCAAACCTTTAGTTCAGCTCAAGTGCACACTGGACTCCTAAGTTCCGTCTCTCTACAGTGAAACTTCCTCCTTGAAAATCCCAAGGATAAACTGAGCCCCTGGAGGGGTGTTTCTCAAAGCAGAAGCCACACAACATTCATTCTAAAGAACATCAGCACGTGTCCTGGGGGAGAAACGACAGGAGAGGATCTGAGTCGACTTCGGAACACACTGGACTCGGGAAAATTAAACAGACCTGTTCCTACAGAGTCCTCTGAGACTTCTCCAGCATGTTCGTTTCTGGGGGTGGGGTGCACCGTACAATATCCTCCAAACATATTAGCTACACAATCCTTTCACACAAGAGCATCTCCGGGTACAACGAGGGTGCCAGGCGATCCCTTTGGGAACTACAGACTGAGAGAACAATGCTTCACTAACACACACACACACACACACACACACACACACACACACATCCCACCGGGGGTCTTATTAAAAGGTACGTTCCATTTAGCAGGTCGGGGTGGGGGCCCGCGAGTCTGCATTCTAGCAAGTTCCCAAGCAGAGCTGAAGCTGCATCACACTTGGCACCGGGAGGACCTGGCAGGCAGCGCTGGCTCGCGCTGCTGCACCCCCAGCCAGCCTCCTTCCAGCTCCACAGCCCCAGGGGAGCAGCCCGCATGCAGATTTCCAGGGGCTCTGGAGCTGCTCCCCCTGCCCCCCAACCTGGAGCTAGTCACAGATCACCAGTTTCATCCCAGGCCTTGGGGAGCCCAGACCCTTCTGGAGAAGCTCTCCAAGGTTCTGTCTCCCCGCACACAGCGTCCGGCCCTTGCTGAGCACACGCCCTCCATCCACCGTGGGGAGCAGCTGCCCAGGGCGCCTGGGGTCCCAGGCGAGGAAGGGAGAGGAGGTGAACGGAGGATAAGTGGGGAGCGAGGAGGCCCCGTGAGGTCTTGTGACCCACTGGGCCTCCTGGTGCCGCCGAGGTGGCAGTGCCAGCGCACAGTGCTGAAATTCTTGGCCCGTCTCCGAAGCAAACACCCAATCCAAACAGGCCCTGGTGTGTCTCTGAACAGACTGTGTAAATAAGGGGGGAGGAAAAAAAAACCCAACTGGCCACAGATCCCGCTTTCAACTGAAACAAAATAATCCTTCTCACTCCTTCACTCCCTCCTGCTCCCTCCTTTTTTAAAATTTCCACTGGTGCCGAGGCCTCAGAGGAGCCGGGCTGGCGGCTAGTTAGAGCCTGCAGCCTACCTGTCCTGCATAGGAATGAGGCCGCACTGCAGGCCGCTACAGCCACCACATTGAGTGTGCAGACAGAGGGAAGCTGTTCTCAGAGCACGGCTGAGGGATCTCCAGGCAGGGAGCGGGATGGGCGGGGGTGGGGTGGGCAGGCTGCATGGGAGGTTGTCCAGTCAACCTGGCTTTCACCAGGGTGGCCGCCCCACCTCCACCCCAGTCCTAAGAGGCCCACCCCCCACATCCACACTACAGTAACAGGATTGTGACTCCCCAGAACAGACTAGAGAGCAAAAGCTGACACGAAGGATCCCGGGCAACCTCTCTCCTGGGGTGTCTCTGAATGCCAAGTGTGTACAGACCAGGGGGCAACTTGCTTGTGGTTTGTTGCTGGGTTTGTGTTGGGTTTTGAACTTTCTAACTGTTGGGGCGGGGTGGGGGGGGCATGAGTCATCTGCAGATTAGAAGCGTCTCCCCCCTCTCTGCAAGTTGAAACAATTGAATTGTCTTTCCCAGTTGCTGCCAATGTCTCTTACTCAATCTTGGATCAAAAGGCTGTTGGGGAGGGGATTCCAGACAGTTCTCTGCCTCTGACATCAGGCCCAGCTGTGGGACTGCACTCTGGATATGGGAACCGGAAGGGAAGGGGGGCTGGCCTGGCCAGGTGGGTGAGGAGACAAACAGGAAAGGAGATTTGACCTGCAGAGTCCTCCGAGGTGATGCCAGAGCGGGCTGACCACTCTAGAAGGAAAGGGCCCGTGTGCAGGCCCTGTTAGCAGGTTGGGGTGGGGGCCCGCGAGTCTGCTTTCAGGCTTACGTCCACTCAGCAGGTCCCTCCTCATTCATAGTCTCAGAAACTGGACGGCGACTGTCCTTCATCTAGGCTAGTCCTGACGGCATTTCACAGTCATTATTTACCATCATCCTTACTGAGGGGCCAGACTCGGGTGGGGGAGCCCCCAGGGCCCCCGACTAGGCAGCAAGAGAGGCCCGGTCCCGAGCCCAAGAATATCACCAAGTCCTTAGGAGCAGCCTCTACTGGAACGTCATTTGAACGCGCTGGTTAGAAGGGCCCGTCTCAGATACTCCGGGGTGTCAGGCAAAGCCAAGGCCACACCCAAGCAGGTTTACGCTTCCTTTCAAAATTGAAAAACTCCCTTACACATTCATCTCCACTTAACATGCAGTGTCCACTGGGCGTGTGGCCACTCAGCCCTGTGAGCCGGAGGGAGCTCAGGAAAGTCGGGTAAGAGGACCCCAGCATTTACGAAATCTCTCCACTCACCCACCTACCCCGAATCCAACAGCTAATGTGGCTTCAGGCGGTTCTCACCTGCGCAGGTAATGAGCACCCCTCACAGCTCCCCCTTCCTGAGGGCCGGGATCTCCCAAGCATCGGCTGTGGAGGGCACCTTCAGGCAGGGGTTCTGATCCCAGCGCCACTTGTGAGGGGAAATGACCACAAATGCAAGTGAGTCGCTTAAGGCAGGGCAGGTTCTGAGAAACGCAAAGCCAGGCCGCCGCGGCTGCGCGCACTTCCTGGAGGGGGTCGTGCAGATGCACCCCCGGCACCCCTGGCTGAGTGCGGGCCCACCCCCGGCACCCCTGGCTGTGTGTGGGCCCACCCCCGGCACCCCTGGCTGAGTGCGGGCCCACCCCCGGCACCCCTGGCTGAGTGCGGGCCCACCCCCGGCACCCCTGGCTGAGTGCGGGCCCACCCCCGGTACCCCTGGCTGTGTGCGGGCCCACCCCCGGCACCCCTGGCTGTGTGGGCCCACCCCCGGCACCCCTGGCTGAGTGTGGGCCCACCCCCGGCACCCCTCACTGAGGTGCGGCCCTCGCTCACCAAGGCCGTGAGGAAGGGGCTGGGCTGTCGCACAGCGCAGAAGAGGGCTCGGAGGACAAGGATGTGGGTTCATCCGGCCGGCAAGGCGCGGCCAGGGCCTCTCACACATGCCCCCACTTCCTGCCAGAGGCGACCACCTCCCGGCCGCTCCTTCCCAAGGACAGGGAGTCCGATGCCATCAGCAGGCCTCGGACGGACGGACGGCTGGCGAGCGAGAGGGAGGGGACGCGCCCCTTTATCCGGGTACTTCTTGAGCACCTGCTCGGTGTCCCTCACCCTGCAGGGCACGGGCCCCAGCCGAGCTGAGAGCCCCGGTCTCGGGCTCCACCTGAGGGGCCCCCTGGAGTCTCAGGAGGGAGAGGGCGTCCCGGGCATGGGAAGCCGAGGGACCTGCCGTCCCTGCCCCCCGGGCGACTGTCCTCCAAGAGGTGAAAACAGAGCCACAGACAGAGAGGAGCGAGAAGGCGCCACGTCGCGGAGAGAGGAGTGTGCGAGGTCCCCAGCGGTGACCCGGGCGGGCTGGCCGGGGCCTCTCGTGCACAGGTCAGGTCCGCTTAGACCCGCCCCCCACACGTCGCCGGCACTGCCAGAGGTCAGTGAGGGGCGGCCCGTCGTCCATCGAGGCTGATGGGAGCATCAAAGGGTGTGGGCACTTTGGGGAAAGTTCTGGCAGTTTCTTAGAAAACTAAACCAGTACCTACTTGTGGTCCAGAAACTCCCCTCCTAGGTGTTTACCTAAGAGAGAAGAAAACCTGTGTCCACAAGAAGTTCTGCGCGAGACTATTCATGGCAACCTCATTCTGAATAGCCCCAAACTGGAAAGAGGGCAAGCACCCATTTGGGTGGGAGATTGGCAAACGAGGGGGGCCGGGCATGGGGAGGTGCACAGCATGAAGCCGAGACCTCCATGCCCCGTGCCAGGGCGGGGGGCTGGCACAGAACACAGGGTGCACCGCTGCTGACATGACGCTCCCCCAAATGGGCAAAGCTAGTCTAGGGAGAACAATGCAGGAGAGTTGTTGCCCCGGGGGTCTGGGGTGAGGGTGGGGGGGGCAAAAGTCACAGAGGAGCTTGCTGGGGGCTGGGAGTGCCTGCACCCTCAGTCGTGCACGTTTTACCTGCAAACGAACCCGAAACCCGCACCCGCGCCCGGGGCCACCAAATACTGAATTCCAGCTAATGACCCGCCGCAGCGGCATTCGGGGAGCACACTCATGTCTGCAAGTGACTTTGAACAGATCAAAGAACAGGGCCAAGACGCGGGGACATGGGCCAGTTCTGCAGCCGACGGGTCCAGCAAAGGGCATCAAGTGACCGGTGCGGGGGTCGGGGCGCTCCCTGTCCCATTCGTTTCATTTTTATGTACGTTCTTATGTTTCCATAATAAAATAGAGGTGGGGCGGTGCAAAATGGCAGGGCACCCCAAACAGCTTCAAGGGGTGAGGACACCGGATGGTGAATTTTCAGGGCTGTGTCCACGAATCCATGGCGCGCACACTGAGGAGGGCGGGGCCGCCCCCACGGGGCGCTCGGGCTGGTGGACAGCCACGCAAAGAGAGATTCAGTCTGGGGCCTGGGTGAAGGCCGAGGTCACAGGGCCCCGTCAGCCTGGGTCTCTGCTCAGTGCCCTTGGACCCTTGGACGAGACGCAATTTCCTGTCCATTGGCTACTTCGGCCCAAACTCGGAGTCAGAAACAAACACGAGAAGTTTCTCAGCACACGTGTGGGATTGAAGGGGGGAAGAAGGAAAAGGACTAGGGGGGCACATGGAGCAAGGAGGGGGTCTCCGATTCAAACTGCACATAAACCACCATTCTGAAAAAAACACTCGATTGACTTACTGATCTCCACCCCAAGCCAAGGGCTCCTGGGCCGCTCTTTAATATTCAAATGACTGTGAAAAACAGTTCTCCTCCTGGAAAGCAGAGGGGAAAGGAAATGCTTTGAAGCCCTCCTAGTAATTTCATAATTTTTTTTCAAAGTTAAGGCAGTATATTTTTACCCAACATTAAATAAACACTTTCTTAAATGCTATGTTCAAAGCTATCTGATGTTGGGTCAGGCTGTTTTTGTTGTGTGTTCTGGAGGGTGCGTGAATGTTCTGGAATGGCAGAACCTCTGACCCAGGATGTCTAAGGGTCCTGGATGTGATTCTGGGGCACAGGTTGCTGGGAAAGGCTCAATGACCTTTCTGGAAAGGTGAGGTGGCCCAGCTGGGAGCAGAACGCGATGAGCTGAAGAGCATCGAATCTGCAGGAATCGCTGGCTCCGCTCTCGGTCACCAGCCAGGGCGGCCGGACATGCAAATTAATGACTTCAACAGCATCTCCCCAGAGACACCCACAGCCTCTCAAGCACTCAGAGGGGAGGTAGAGCAAGGACATGCAGAGTCAATGCACCTTTATGAGAGAATCTGGGCAGAGAGCAAGAAAGTCACACCTCCGAATGGCTTTTTTCAGCTAACCTAATTTAGACACAACCTATACAGACACAACCCACAAAGATGATTTGGGCACGGGGCATGGGGATGGGATGGCATCATTGGGATTCTCGAATACCGAATGTTTGAGTAACAGCCCATAAATTCTTAGTAAGTGGGGGCCTCCCTGGTGGCGCAGCGGTTGAGCGCTGAGCTGTGGAGCTGTCGGCAGCTCGCGATGCGAGTTCGACGCCCGGCCGGGGAGAATCCCACATGGTGCGGCAGACCTCTCCTGCCTCGCCCGCTGCTCCCCTCAGCAGTGTATTTCTGATCTGCCTGTTCTGCTCCCCACTCTGTCTCTGGTGAAGCCTCTCACCACTCCACACCTCTGGCCTGTACCCCAGCTGTATGTATAAATAAATAAATCTTTAAAAAAAAATTCTTAGTAAGTGAATTAACAAATAAATGTAATTCACACTCTCATCGATCACTAAAGTGGGTCTGAGTAGCACCAAAGTCTTCAGGAAGGATGGACTCGGGAGACAATACATCCCACAGGAGAACGTGGCAAGGACAGCAGCACCCGGCCCTTCCCTGGACAGAGAGCTAGACACTGCTGGTGACAAGCTGTCGCTTCATTAGGTTGTGCAAATGGCTTAGTGAGATCAGGGCCATTAAATGCATTTTACAGATACTTTTAAAAGTGAGCCACAGACAAGGCCACAATGCTGGGAGTGATGGATTCAACCCAGGCCTCCCCCATTGCAAAATCCACGTATGTTCTCGATCACAGCACATCTTCCCAGCAGCCCAAGTCCCCCGATTTGAACCTCAAAGCCCCCACAAATAATGCAGAGACGGGCTATGACACCAGAACAAAGACAACACAGTTTGAGCTATATGTTCCCTTCTTTTCTCAGAGGAAATGAGTTTTATTGATGTATGAATAGAAAATAATCTTCAGCTATGTGAGCTACGAAATTAATCACAGCACTATAATCACAGCACTCCACGGTAATCTGCTCACCTTTGTTAAAAACCCTTTCCAAAAAGTCACAGCACATTGTAGAACGCACATTACTTGACAACACGAAACGAAAGTTCTTCTGCGTCAACAAAAGGAAATCAGCAGCATCTTTGCAGCAATGTCCTACTGGCCTCTCTAGAGCAGAGCAATCCTCTTGAAGGACAACTGGCTTCCAATTTCCATCCCATTCCACTCCATAAACACAGGGTAGACAAATCTATCCACACCGTATATAGCGGCCCAAGGACATCCTCGGGAAACCTTTCTAGAAGTGTCCCAAGCATGCCCTAATGTCTGTCCTCCAAGGTTTTTCATTTATTTCATTTTGCTACATGCTCGCCCCAAAGCCTGAACCCACTTGCCTTAACAGCAGTAGACTAAGTAACTTTAACTCAGATTCACTTTGAGTAATAAGTCTTTGGTAAACTGTCTCTACCATGCGCAAAGCTTGGGACTGGAAAGAGTTAATACACTTTCAAGACAGCCATTTCTCACCGCCCCCAAACCAAAATGATCATTTTAAAGAGCAACCCTGAAATTAAAAGTTCATTCTCTTCTGTTCAAGCTATTCCCACTCTCCTCTCTGGGTCTGGTAGATAGAGAGAGCTTCAGTTCACTGGCATTTCCATCACGGAATTACTTTTGGGGTTCAGGGTCAATCCCCACGGAGTTTAATTTCCTTCTCATCTTTCCACAGTGTCTACTGAAACTCCCCGAAGGAAAAAAGCCTGGGCAGGCCCGTATGGGATGGACATACAGCAGGAAGGACAAAAGGATTTGGCCGTCAGCAAAGTTACAGGCCTTTTATTTTTCATCGGAAAAGGCACAGGGGGTAGGGGAGAGCTGACAAAATTGCTTGCCCGTCTAGAAATGGATCCCAAGGAGCTTCCACCGGGAACCTGCCCAGCGTGCTAACTCCGGCCACCCTTATTTTATTTGAAGACTCCCGCTCTTCGATGCAAAGATGTCACCCCCATGCATCACACTGTAAAGCCCCGAATACCTGAGATGACCAGGAGGAAAAGGTGGCAGAGGTTTAGAGAAATGGAGACCCACCCCCTGCGGGGGAATTCTCAAGTGCCATCTGGCTTGCAAAAAGAAAGCGAGAAAGAAAAAGCCAGCTCCTGGTCAGAGAGAATGCTCTCCCATGCCAAGCTCAGCTTGAATTAATACACAACACAACCTCTTGCAGGGGCGGGGGACGCTGCTTGAAACTCAGCGTTGCTGCTCTGAGTGCAACTGATGAAAAACAACAGGAAGCTGAGAATATTCTGGGAGGAAAAGGGCCGTAACATGAGATATTTTCTTCACCCCAATGTTTGCAATCTTGTCACTCTGGCCGAGGCCACACCTCCGGGTCAGGAGGGACCGGGTCTCAGAGGGAAGGGTGCCAGCTCCATTTCCCCAAGAACAAGGCCCACGATCTTGAACTTGCTGTCTCCCTGGGGCCTGGGCGGTTTGGGTGAGTGGCTGGTAGAACCCATTTCACTTTGGAATTCTGCCCAGAAACCACAAGAGGATCTGCCCAGGGAAGAGAAAAATCAAATCAATTATAGTGGCGTCCGGTCTGCCCAGGGGTCACGCGGGTTCCCCCTCCTGCAAGGCGCCCTGGCCGTTAGGGAGGAGAGAACTTTAGCCCGAGAACATCATCCAGAACTGACTGTGAGAGAAAAAACAGGGTTTAAAACAAAAGGGACACGGACTCCCGTTGACGCCTAAGGTTTTCCCAGAGAAGCGGCTGCATTGAGAAACTCGGTCTCGGAAGCCGAAACACGGTGACCCCGGGGTGGAGCGAGCCTGTTTCTGCAGATGGAACCTTTGCAGGTCGATTCGTGGGGAGTCAACCCAACAGACTTAAATTAAAACCCAAGTCATGACTCGATCAGACCTCGGGGCTCCAATCGCCTGGGGGTGGACCCCGGTGCTTTATCATTAAGAGGAATTTGCGCAGAAGTGGCCGCACTTCCGTGAGGCTCCAAGCAACGCTCCCTGGGTGATGTGTGGGTTTGTTTTCTTTGAACTGTGACTAGCTAGGCATGCCCTAGAAGCACTGCTGTAAAAGAGGGAGGACGTATGGACAGACCGTACTGTAAAGAAAACACACGCTTGGCGTCGGGTAGGGCCTGCAGCAAACTAAGCCTGACATTTAGGAATAACTGCGGAGCCACCCAGAGCTCCGGCTAAGGGACCGGCCTCTCACAGAGGTGACTCAGAGGTCGCCCCCGGGTGCAGGGGGCCAGGGGAGGCGGGACACCCTGCAAGTCCCTCTGGAGGCAGGGCACAGACGCTGAGCCAGGAGGCACTGGGCAGTCTGGGTCCAGAATGCCACCTGGAGCTGGTCACGGACACGCAGAACCACACGCCTCCTTCTCCGGGGGACTCTTGATTCCAGCCTGGGGAGGCGGGAGCAGGACGGCCCAGAGCTCGGAGCGCCGGGAGGAAGGAAGGGGCCGAGGCCCAGGGTGTCCCTTCCCTTCTGCGTCTCAAGGCCAGAGGCCCCAGGCGGTGTACTTCAAGGACACCCAGGCCCCTCCCCCCTTAAAGACCATAAATCCCTGTCACCTTCGTTTTACCTGTAATCCCTGCAAACATGTATTTACTTGCATTTAAAGCAAAGGGCTAAGAATACTAGAAAGCTTGCAGTCCCTCAAAAACAGACATGCTCGGTTCACCCAGGGTGCTTTCCTAGCTGGGGTCACCATAGCAACGTGGGGTGTACATAGGAAGAGGGCTTCCAAAAAGCCCCTGCCTTCTCCCTTCACGGCTTTCGGGGTCCCCCGTGCATGGACCGGGACAGACTCCACACTCCCCACAATCCCAGAGGACAGAGCCCAGATGCCAGTACTGGAACACAGACCACCTCAGGAGGGAAGGACAGCGGCAGAAAACCCCATAAAGTAACCAGCATGGCCTCAGCAGCGATTAGGGAAGAGCCAGCAGAAGGACAAGAACGGGAAGCAACTTCTCCAATGCTGGAGTGAGCCACACTTTCCCCCGCCCCTTCCAGAAGCTAAAAGGCCTGGTTTCACTCCTGGGTCTCTCTTGCCCGCCATCTTTATTGAGCCAACCTGGAGGTGCTGGGAGAGCAAGAAAGCTGCGGGAGGGAGGGAGCAGGGAGGAGAGAAAGCCAGGGGCGGTGTCCTTGGCCTGCCCGCCGCCCCCCACCCTCCAGGCGCAGAGAAGAGATGGTGGGGGCTGGCTGGGCACCCGGTCTCCTGGGAGGCTGAGTGCAGCGGCCCACATTCGGAGGGCCGGCTCCACACGCACCGGGCAAGGCACATGCCGGGTCTACCAGAGGGCAGAACGGCTGGTGCGGGAACCAGAGTCGCTTGCCCATTCACGCGTCCAGCCACTGAAGAGCCCGCACCAGAAGCACATGTGGGACAAAAGCAGCCACCTCCCGGACACCAAGCAGACACAGCGCGAGCCCACGTCCGAGACTGTCAGAGATGGGCCTCAGACGCTGGGGGCGCAGATGTCCCAGGCTAGTGACAGATGGACAAGGACAGAGGTGGGACCTAAGAAGAAACTGTCGATCTGCTCTCGACTTCGGGCGACTGACTGACTTCTTCCGAGCCTCGATTTGCTCATCTGTGCCATGCGCCCATCCGCACGGGCTCACAGGGAGGCTGAAATGCCAGAAAGCAGCCAGGACTTCCCCAATGATAGCGCTCAGTAAATGCTAACTGGCCTGATCAGGAGGCCCCCTCAGAATAAAGGGGTCACGCTTCAAGCCTGCCCTGAAGACGCCCACAGCAAGGCCCAGAGACCACACTCATCTCCATCCCCTACTCACAGGCCTGGGCTCTCCCAGAGCCGCAGGAAATTCTGGTAGATTCTGACCCTTTGCCTTCCCTCCTCTAGCCAGATGGCAGTGAAAACCTCCACCCATTCTGGTCATTTCGGTCCCAGGCCTCTCTAAGCAGCCACTGCCAGCTCGGTGGGGGGTTCACGGTGACTCAGCCCCAGCCCCAAAGAAGCTGGAAGCTTGGCCAGGATATGGCTGTGGCCCACAGCGCTGCAGACGAGGCTGCCCCCCCGCCGGGCTCCCTCCCTCTGGCCAACAGGCACCAGGGTCCCGCTACCCTCCCTGCGCTGGCCGCTCAGGGGCAGGCCACGGTCTCCCGAGGGCTTGAAGGCAAGACGACTGCCCGCCAGGACTCCAGGAGGAAATGGGGCGACTGGCGGGAAGGGGGTGTTTGCACCTCTCTCCCTGCTCCCCTCTAAGCAGCTTATCTGGGTGGAGAGAGTTGTGCCTGCCTTCTCTTGGCTTAGGAGGGCTGGGGAGGAAGCAAAAGCGAGGTACAAAGCCTGGTTCAAATCAGGAGCCCCACTTTGATCCTAAGTGGCCTATTTCCACCCGTTTCCAAGCAACGGGACACCAGTCCCCTGGAGGTTATCCCAGAGCCAAGAAACCGGGAGGCTGACCCTGAACTGCAGCCCGCAGGGCTCAGACAGCCCGGGAAGAGGGCAGTCTTGCCGGAGCCCCCACACCCGCCAGGCCCTCTTATAGCTGAGAACATGAGGTCCACGACAAGGCCCCCCGACAGCTGCTGAGGCCAGCACCTCGCTCTCTGGTTTGATCAGGCCCCGGAGCCCACAGGAGGCTGGTGCAGGGCGCCAGGTCAGCTCAGGGCCAGGCCCTCTCGGGAAGGCAACACACTACTGAGGCCCTCTGCTGCCTGTGGGCGATTGCCCTGCTCTGGCTCAGCCTCCTGGGGTCCGGCCCTCCTAAAGCCACATGGGCAGAGACCAGCAATAGCTACTCAACTGCCCCAAAGAAAAGCCCCAGGCCCCCAGCCTGCTGGTGTCACCCTGGAGGGCTCTGAGGAAACGTGTCCAGGGCCACGCTCGGCTCTGCCCTCCCGGTTCTCACAGCTGCATGTCGATCAAACTCAAGAGGCTCCAAGCTGGATTTCAGAGGCTATTTGGGGAAGGGAGCTTTGCATTAAAAACAAGAAGCCACCCAACACTGGGGAGGGCAAGTTTTACTCTATGTAAATTAGCCCTCAATAAGCCCGAGCCACAAACAAAAACCCACAGGTTCTCCTAAAACAAAACACACACGCACCCCTGATTAGGGAGAAAATAAGGAGAGTCACATCTTTTGCTAGACTGGAGCGTATGTTCTTTTTCAAATGGAAATAAAAAGTCCCTCCCTGCAGGAAACAAAAGTGGGTTCAGTTCCGACGCCCAAGCTGAGCCGTGGCCTAGCCCTGGGGAGCCTGCGGCAGGAAGGTACTTGCCCTTTGCTGCTCCCCTCTCCTGAGGGACCCCCACTCCCGCTCTCCATCCGGCAAGACACACAGCCTGGGACGAGGGGCCCACAGGCGTGGAAGAGTCCCCCTACTGGCAAGAGCACACGGGCCGCCACACCCCCAGCCCACTCTTGGCTCACACAGTAGGTCTTCAGGCACCAGAGGAGGGATGCTGAGCCCGCACCAGGCCACAGACACACCAAAGCAACCCTGTAGGTGACTGCAACCCTGGGTGCGTGGTCATTCTTTCCTGGAGCCCACCTGTCCCCCAAGATCAAAGAGGCCAGGTAACCTATGTCCTGTGACCTATGTCCCAGGTCAGCCCGGTGGAGGGAAGCCTGAGAGTCAGAAACAGCCTGAAGTGGGGGAGCAAAAACCAAAGAAGGGTGGACAGGCCCTTGCTGGCTTGGATACAACGTGGGGCTTCTCCTTGTCACAGACCAAACTGACTTGGTAACTCTCCAGAATCCCGGAAACCAGCAAACGCCTCTGACACGGTGATACACCATAGCCTGGCTGCTTCCTAGACGTGGTCAACACTCCAGAACAGTGGAGATGGTGGGGCGGCTGCCCTAGATTTTACAGCAATAACCAATCACGCACCCCCCACACTTCAGACTCTGCAGGCTACTGGAGAGCTCACCACCCGCCCTAAAGGATAGGCATTGCCATCGCCGCCTCACAGGTAGAGAAATTGAGGCCGTGGGACAAAGTGATACAGAAGCAAGAAACCCAGGTGACCCCACACCCACCCCCTGATGTTGTTCTGCACACTCGACGATGACAAGCGAGGGCTTTGCTGCACGGCGAGCCGAGCCCAGGGCCCAAAGGAGAACGCTGCCCGCACGCGTCAGCTTTCCGACCAGAGGGTGGCCGGTAACCGAGGCGGCCAGAGCAGGGGGTGCAGTCTGGGCAAGAGGGTCCCCCCCATGCAGCTTTCCAGGGCCAGTCCAGTGCCTCTGCCCAGCCTGGCAGAAAGGGAGGACCTGGGTGTGTTGATGAGAGGCAAAAGGGCCTTCCCATGCTACAGGGGTGGGCCTCCAGCAACTGGCCCCTGGCCCCGAGCAGAGAACAAAAGGAAACCTCCAGAACCTCGAAGACATCATGCTAAGCGGAAGGAGGCAGACCCCAGAGGCCTCATAATATGGGAATCTGTTTATAAGAAATGTCCAGACTAGGCCCATCTGTGGAGACAGAAAGTGGATTAGTGGGTGCAGGGGCCGGGGCGCAGGGCCTGGAGGCGGACAGCTAACAGGTGCGGGGTCTCCCTCTGGGCGGATGAGGAAAATGTTCTGGAACGAGAGAGCAGCCGGTGAAGGCACTTAACACCACGGGGGCGCACACCGTAAAATGACTACAATGGTCAACTTCATGTTACATATATTTTACATTTGAAAATAAAAATGAACCCCTACAGAATTCTTGAACTCACGACGCCAGACCCAAAACAAGCCACACAGCCGGGTCAGCATCCAGGACCGTGAGGTTAAGACCCCAACCTTCACCTAAGCCCCTCAAATGCATAAATTGGGTGTTCGGAGGAGGAGGTGCGAGGGGCAGGGAGGGTGAAGGCGGCACAGGCAGCCAGCCTTCTGGCTCCTTCTGCAGCGGCCTGGGGAGCAGGAAGGCAGGGCTCTCCCGGCCTCCCCCGGCCCCGGGCCTCGCCCACCTGGCAGCCATCTCGGTTCCTTTCGGGGCTGGGAGCCCAGCGCCCTTGGTCTGCATCACTGAGTCAACAACAATTTATCTACTCTGGGCAAACAAGGCGGCAGTAAGTGGCGGAACTCTGACAATATTTAATGACTCAGGGGTGGGGGAGGCCTTGCAGGCTGGAGGGGGGCAGGCGAGGAAAGGAACCGGAGAGCAGGCAGAAAACTCCAGGGGAAATTCCGTGGGGGGGAAGATAAAAGGGGGTTGTAAAGCAATTTTGACAGGTTAACAGACAGGTAATATTCCAACGGTGTTTACTTAACCAGGCTAGCACTCCACGCCGCCCCGACCGCGCCGAGGCTCGGGAACTCGGCGGCTGAGGGCTCCGCGGAAACAAAGATCTAGTCAGGGAAAACCACATAACAGCCAGTCGAGGCTGGCAGCCTGGCCGGCTGCTCCCCCGCTCGGAAGCCACCCGGAGATGCTTCCTGGAGACGATCTGGAGAGATAACTTCTAGCAGGATATGCTGCAGGAACCGCCGCCTGGGAGCGCAGGCCGGCACCGTGGGCTAGCCCCCTGCAAAGGCGGGGTGCGGAAAATGGGGGCAGGACCCCCTCAGCCCTTCCCCTGTGAGGCAGTTCTGCCATTCTCAGCCCGAGAAAGGGGACTGGCGGGTGCCACCCTCTGTCCCAGGCCTGCCAGCTCAGGGTGTGCAGAAAGCGATGAGATTCAAAACCCCAAACTACCCACCGGGCTCACACCCCCGTTCGCCACCCGTCACCGCAACCCACAGACGAGCTCCTTCACCTCCCACGCCTCGATTCCCTCATCTGTAGAATAGGGCCATGCTTCTCCCAGGTTGCTGAATGAGTGATGGCTTATTACGAGCGATGTGTAATGTAGTTAATGTCAATCTTAAGGGTGAATAAAAAATTAATAAGCATGAGGGATAATGAACACCGTGAGGATTAATTGAGGTGCACTTACCTGCACCCCAGCAAGTTCTCAATGCCATTGTTTCTTTGACAGCGGCCTCGCCCACCTGCCGCCCAGACTCTGAACACAGAACCCCGTGCAGGCTGAGCTGCTTCGGTTTTTAACTTGCAGGAAGGCTGTGAGACCCCCACGGCCCCCCGTCCTTTTGCAGAATGGGGAGGAAGCTCCTCCTGGAGACAAAAAGAGGCACCGGGCTGACTTAGGTGCCAGGGTGAGGCACCCAGGACCCCCGAGCCCCGGCGGTCACACAGAGCAACCCAGTGTGAGTGGACGTGCCTGGGCTTCGGGGGACAGGGAGGGTCCAGGGCACCGAGGAGGCGCCAGAGCCGTGACATCATTTCCTAGGGGTCTCCCTGGCCTCTGTTACGGGACACTATTTTGAGGTTGGATTATATATTTTTACGTTATTTGGAAAATCATTGTGGCTTTAAATAATAAAATTCTGAGTGACATCTGTCAGCCCCAATTACCCAGAGTCTGCTAAGCGGGGTTTTCTTTCTTTTTCATTTTTAAAAGTGCAATGAAGTAAGTGTTACCCAGAAGGGGCGGTAAGATCGGCAGGGCTGTGTATTAAACATGCTCTTGAAACTAGTCCCCAAGGCGAGGACCGAGGCCTGGCTCGGGTCCGAGGTGTGTGCCCGGCCGCTGAGCTGGCAGGCGCGGGCGGGAACTGAGACGCCAACAAAGAACCCCAAGTTTACCCTCATCCTGCTGAGGGGGCAGCAGAGACCCAAGGAGGCCTCCCCAACCCTCCGCCAGCACTCTCCGGGTTACCTAGGAGGCCCTCTCGTTCCACATTCCACCACGTGAGAGCCAGTGAGCGTCACCTTCAGCCACGCAGGCCAAGAAACAGCCACAAAGGTCCCTCCAGTGACTCCCCACCCCGTCCGAGGTCCTCAGGATGCAAAACATCCCCACCCAGAAAGCACCTTTCACTCACCACGTGAGTCTCACCTGGCACGGATGGGGGGCTCGGAAGCACCTGTGACGCCATCTCTGGCCGTCCTCAGGGAGAGGTGCCGTTTGCAAAGTGAACAGTCTGGCTCCATGGTCCCTTCCTCAGAGAGCAAATATCCTGACAAAAAACACCTCCACCCTCATTCCCTGGAACCAGCACCAAGCCCTGATAGTCCGCTTTGAAGGAGGAAACTATGGAGACGAAGGATGACTCCATCTAAGACCCTGAGGCCAAAACCTCCCCCATACTCCTCAGAAAGGAGAGAAGCAGGGTGAAGACTCAAACACCATGCTTGGGTTGGGGGGACAGGGAAAAGGGGCGTCGGCAGCCAAGTCTGAACTGGTCTCTGGCTGTTACAACAGAATCCTTTCTCGCCCAAAAGACTTTCATGGGCACACATGCCATGTCTAAGCTTGGTTCACCCCTCTCCAGCAGGGCCTCAACCCAGCAGCCAGCGTGGGGAACAGGGGAAGAACACGCGAGAACAGGCGAGTCCTTTCGCCGGGTCGACAGTGTGGCAGAGCAGACGTCTTCTCACACAGGGCAGGGAGCGAGCGGCGCCTCCCCTCTGCACTGACGGGACCCTGTTCTGAAAGTCTTTGGGCTCTGAAGCATCTTCTCCCATAAGGACTCTGGTGACGCAGAGAGGGCAGGGTGACACTGCAGCTGTGACCAAAGAGAGAACAGAGGAGGCGCGAGGAGCCTCCCCAGAATCTAAGAAGAATGAACAGAAAAGCTGAAGTCGCCTTCACCTGCTCATGCTCCTTGTATTTTCCATCCCCTTCAAACAGTGTTTCAAAGCCTTAAATCTCCCCGACACAGACCTTCAACGCGGCACCAAAAGCTTCAGGCAACGGTAACTCAGCGGGCAATGAAAGGTCCCACATCCCATCCGCCTTGCCAACAGCTGATGCCCAAACCACGTCACTGTTTGTGACCTTTAAGCCCAGGTTAAACAATGCTAATCACATTTCTGGAAATCTGGGACGGTGGCTTGCCAAAAGAGAGAAGTATGAGCCACACCCTATGGCTCTCTTGCGCAGTGAACCCTGGGAACGAGGAGTCCCATGGGCCATCTCCCAAGAAGCCCACCTTCACCTCCCGAGCTCTTCCTCCCCACCAGAAACTCTGCCACACCTGGAACTCTCGAGACAAGGCAAGGGTGCACCTGGCAGGGACACAGCCGGTGCGCAGGACGCGCGAGACCAAGCCGACGCCGGGTCTGCTGGGCTCTTGCGCCCCAGAAGCCCTAAGCCGCCATTGCAGCCCGCCAGCACAGTGTCCGGTCTCTCAAGGAAGGGAATCCTGCCAGTGCTACCCCCTGGGTGGACCAGGACGCTCAGGGACACAAGCCAGTCACAAAAATGCAAATCTTGTGCAATTGCACTTACACCAGGCACCGAGGGTGGTTCAACCCAGAAAGCAGCGTGGGGACGTCCAGGGGGCATGGTGGGGGCCGTGGAAAGTCGCTGCCTTATAGGGACAGAGATCTGACAAATGAAGAGACTTCCAGATAGATGGCAGCGATTGGGCCCCAGTTCCGGCAACGCACTTACTGCCGCTGCGCAAAGCACAGCAACGCGCGCAAAGGGGTCCATGTTATGTTAGACCTGTTTGCCACGACTGAAAATAGATAACGGGGAGAAAGCCCAACACTGCATTCCAGCCTGCTTCTCCCCAACAGGGCAAGAAGAAAGGAGACTCCTTCCACAGGCTGCATGTCAAAGCCACGGTCCCTGTACCTCCATCTCCACCGGCTGGGACAAGACGAGTAGCCAACACGGAGGGCAGGAGGCCTCCTCGGCATCCCGGGACCCTTCCGGGAAGGGAAGTGAAAGTTATCACACGGGGACCAAGCTGCAGCTCCAGGAAGCCACTGGCAGCTGTCACGACAGTCACATTCACGCTGCCAAGACCACGCTCTGCCATGCTTTAAGGGAGGGCACAGAGGAGGAGGAAGGAAAAGAGTGAGACTGAGTGGCAGATGCCAGCAACTGACTCCTGAGGCCCCCCAGGCAGAGCTGACCCGGGCCCCCCTCGGTTTCCCCCTGCTGGCCAGGCAGCCGGTGTCTCTAGAGGACTCCACCGCTTTAGCCCCTTCTCTGGGAAGACTGCGCCACGAAAACGATGTGTAGCCAGACAGGCGACAGCAAGGGGAGCCCGCTCTTAAAACTGAGCCATAAATGTGCCCGTGGTTGATCTTGCCCTACAGGAAATAAAACTTATGATTTGTCAGGAAAACCCTCAGGATGGAAACCTGGCCAGATGAAAGTCTATTTTAAGGAAGTTCCTTAAAATATGGTGTCTACGTGTGGCAGCCACCAAAAGGCGGCAGGACCCACCACAACTCAAGCACCATCTTTTCCTGACGGGTGGGGTGGTCTGCTGACGTCAAACAGTAAAATTCACCATCGATGCTTCTCTGGAGGCGCGGGGGGTGACAGGAGCACCTTCCAGACTGCTGGCCATTTTCTATTTCGTGGCCTACACAGATGGACACGTATGTAAAAATCCACGAGCTATCCACGTAAGATGTGCCTGACTTATCTACGGTGCTCTTCTGTAAAAGGTACATTTTTAAACCATCATGGATTCATTTTGTGCCCAGCCAGAACCAAGCTGCTTGTTTTCAACGGTCCCCACCAGCAGTTCATGCTGAACCCCCTCCCCGGGGCTCCCAAGAGGTCATCGGGAGGGAGGGGGTCATTGAAATTCACTTCGAGTCACTTCTTTCCTGTTTGGATGGGTTTCACCAAGCAGGCATTGAAAGGCAAGACAAAGTCACCAGACTCTCGCCAAGCCCACTGCCGCCACCCCGAATCAGGCCGCCACCCCGAATCAGGCCGCCACCCCAAATCAGGCTGCGACCTCAAGAACAGCCATGGGGCATCCCCCCCCACCCCGCCTGACAGAATCAGGGGGCAGGGACGGTCCAGGCACATCTCCACACCTGCCACTGCCTGCCCACCCCGCCCTACCCCCATCCAAAGGGTCTCTGGGTGGCCTTGGAAACCCACAAGCCCACCCACAGGCAGAGCCACGCAAGGAGCCTGTCTCGGAGGCTACACCCCACGGCCCAGGAGCAACGAGATTAGGACTCGGCCTGCAAGTCGGCACCAGGAAAACACACCCACGCAAAACAGTATTGCCTGGCCCCTCGGCAGCCTCTCCAGAGCCGCCTTCCCGGACGCGGCATCCGTGGGGGTCTGTGTCCCCCCTCACCCCCGAGTGTGAGCACACAGGCCAGGAAGAGGGGCTGCGCTCCAGCCCAGGGCGCCACTTGTGCTTTTTATTTACAGTCCTGTAGACGTGTGTGTACACTCAGAGACGCTGGCCAGGAGGCATGGGCCCAGGTGCACACACACACACACTCACACACATTCACACACGTTCACACACACATACAAATACACATACCCACAATCACACACACATACGCAAACACTTCCCATACACAAACTCTGTCTCTCATACACACACACACACACACACACAACACACACACACACACCAGGAAAAGTTAGGTTTCTGTGTCCGGATACACAACCCAGTTACAGGTAAGTCCTTTCACTGTCTCTAACAGAAAAGAACTTTTTCATCTTTACATTTTCAGCACCACAAAGACCCTAAAAATAATCATCTTGCCAATTTAATCAACTTTCAAAGTCACCCAGATCAGTGCATCTACTATGACATAATTCCAGCAAGCGCTCCCCCTTCACTCTTAATTAACCAAAGAATTTGGAAAATAGAGGGGGAACCAAAGACAGTAACTTTGCCCCCCAAAGCAGCAGTGGGGAAACCCTCTCCCCTGCTCCCCTCCCTCTGCTACTCAGGAAGTAGCCACTCCGTCCACTAAGTCACCACTTAGGCACTGAGTAGGTCCTGAAGCTCTTCAGGTGGGGACAGAGACAAGGTCCCTACGACATGGAGCTGAGGACAGAGGTGGAGGGGAGACAGGCCCAGAGTACCCCCTCGTCAGATAATCCTGAAAACGGAACCTCCCCACTGGCCGAAATTCTGCAGAAGAAATTCGCAGCTAATATGAGGCTTAATGCAACTCTCTCTCTCAAAACATTTGTTTCTTTTCCCTTTTGATTATCTCCTAGTATGCCAGCTCCCCAGCCCTGCTTTCTCACTCCTATCTCTCTCCTGACAAAAGATCCCAGGCCTCCTCCTCGCCACCCACACAGGTCCTGGGTGGAAAAGGTCCCTCTGGAGCACACGATGTGAGAACAGTCGCAGACCATCCATTACCCCGACGGTGGGAACAGCTTTGTCACGCTCGCCCAGGCCAACGGACAGAGTGAGGCATGTCCTGTGGCTAGGAGGGTCTGTGCCTGTGTCCATGGCTTAACCGGGAGGGGCCGGGAAGGAAGAGACCTCATCACTTCACAGAGAGTACCTGGGCTTAGGACAGGAGGCCATGGAGCTCCGCAATCACTAAGATCTGCAATCAGTCATTTCATGGTGGGTTGCAAATTTCCCAGTATTTTGAGAATCAATAAAGGTGACAGCCAATAAATTTCCAGGCTACAAAAAATGCCCAGGCCAAACCTCTGGACCGCCCAGAAAGATCAGTTCATTTCTGTCTGCAGTCACCCAGGAGGGTTTCTAGCTTAAGACTTGAAAAGTATCAAAGAGAATCTTGGTTGTCTTGATTTCTCATCATCAGCCTTTTCTCGTTGGAGCCACCCACTCTGGCCTGCCCCCCAACCTTCCCAAGAAAGGGCCCCTACAAACTCCTGGACACCCCTGAGGGGTGATTAGCCTCAAGTCAGAGTACATAAGAATACAGAACGTGTGAAAAGCAATTTAAAAAACAATTCTCTTCCAACATCAAAACACATAGGCTATCCATAATAACCCAATGTCTCCAAAACTCAAATGCCAGTCAAAAACCCACACTAAAGTACAAACACATCGGGCTAAAGTACTTTGGTATTCGAACATATTCAAAATAATACCCAAAGTTTCGTGACATATATTTATGTCAAATCTCTTTTGACAAGGGTCATCATAGTTTCTAATTTTATCCAAGGAAATACCTTAAGGACAGAGAGTGAAGAAAGGATAACTCAGACCAAGGGAGAAGAGGGCACTGGTGTTATTACCAGAAAAATAACTGAAGCTAACTTTTATTCTGCGCACAACTTCCTGGCACTGAGCTATCCTATTTTTTTTTAATTTATACATATTCCACATAATTGTTCATTTTTGTTTTCTTTCTTTTCCCACATGTAATCTCCCTAGAATTTCCACCAATTCACCATAGTCCTTTGTTGGGCTATCCATTATATACACATGGTCCCAGCTCCTGCCCCACAGATCTGGGCCAGAATCACACACTCCTCCATGTCTCTTCCCCACTCACCACATGCCACTGCCACTTGCTCACTCATCTTTCTGCCCACTTTATGCCCACTGTTCTTATCTCCACTAACCTCTGTAGCACCGGCATGTACCGCCGTGGCAGGCAAATAGTATCTGCTCAATCAATATTTATTGAATAGATTAACAAACGAATAAATTTTTCCCCTGAAGATTTAGAGATAAGAGATTTATTTTGGAAAAAATAAACACGCATCAAAGCCCACTCAAGGTGCAGATGTTTGCCGAGTAGGCCCGAGTCTCCACCCCAGGAAGCATGCAGGTTTGGGGTTCAGCCTGCCATTGACCTTTCTCCACCATTCATTTTGTCCAAGCTAACAACAGCTTTGCTTTTCACTCTCACACAATTTTCAGAGAGTGAGTCTTATAGGACCTCCGGAGGTGCGGCGGGTGCAACCCCAAGTGTGTGCATCTGGGGCTGAGGTCCTAAGCCCAAGCAGGTTCACCCCAGCCCCTCGGCCCCCATCCAAGCGGAAGAGATTCTTTCACTGCAGCTCAGCATGGAGAACAAGCCCAGCCCACAGGAAGCCAACCCTGGAGCTGAGTCACCAGGTCTGGGGAAGAGCGCCCCGCCTGCCGCGCCCACAGACCAAGGGCCTCGGGTGTACGCAGGGTGGTCTCCAAACGGCCAGGGGCTGGGTGAGGGATGCCTGCCCCTGAGATCCTACCAGGGAGGCAGAAACCCCAGCAGGGTTTGACCCTAGCATGTGACTGTCAGGCTGGTTCTGGAATGACTCCCAGACAACAGAGATCAAATCTCAGGAGACAACCAGGAGCTCCTCTGCTCTCTGTGCCCAGAGGGCTGGGCAGCTCCCCACCCCCAGCCCTTGTCCCCAGTCAGCCTTGGGGAGCAGGCACCAGGCTGCTGAGTCTGCTCTGTGGGGCATCTTAGCTAGAGCAGGTTCTCAAAACGGAGCAGGTCAGTCACTTAGTTCCTGAGATCTGTGTCTTCCGCACCCCCAGGCTCCCTCAGGCGAAACCCTTTGGGCTGCAGGCTATTCTGTACCCCTGACTCAGCGTTCCCAGGAGCTGGGCGGGCAGGGCACCCGCCACCCGGAGAGGCAGAAAGGCCAGGGCTAGGTCCCCACAAGCTGCGTGACCCCAGCCAAGTTGCTGGACTTCTCTGAGTCTGCGCCTTCGTTCAGCAAATGTAAATAGTGCCTGCCTTCCAGAAGCGTGGAAGGTGCCAGGGTAACCGAGGAAGAACCACCCGGGTGTGGCGTGCGGCGGAGAAACAGAAGTGGCCCCTCAAGTGTCCACAGGGAGAGCTCGGCTCGGCGGGGCAGGTCTCTCACGGTTCCGTGTCGGTTCGGTATCAAGCGCTGTTCTCGGCACAGGCCTGGCCCGAGCGGGTGGCGGGCGGCACCAGGAACCCAGGCCAGGAAGGCAGAGGCAGACAGCAGTCACCCGCAGAGCGGTCTCGCCAGGGGCAGGCGGAGGGCCCAGCCCCCCAGCAGGGGGCTCCCAAGGCCAGTGGGTCGGACGCCAGGGACAGAGAGGACATGCCAGCACCCACCGGGGCCGTTCTCGTGCCTCCCCCAAACCATCACCTTGGGGTTACTTTTAGAGCTCAGAGAAGGGCTGGCATCCCCCCCTGGCAGCACCACGAGGGCTGGCACTGGCCTCCCAACGTGAAAGCAACAGCGCTGACCAAGTGCATGGGGCCCTGGGGCCCAGGGGGCTGGGGAGATGCACGTGGGGTGTCTGGGTAGCCGCACCAGGATGGACCGTGGGGGGCCCAGCAGGCCCACTCGACCTGCGTGGGGCCACTTCTGGCTTCCCAGGTTGTGCTGGCACCCGTCTCCACGGAGACCTACCCCAGTAGCAACGTGTGTGCGCGCGCCTATGTGCGTGTGCAAATCCTGCAAAAATGCACTTGCTCTCCGGTGCTCACCACGCAGGGAGCGGGGAAGACACCTCCGCAGCCGAACTCCTGCAGCGAGGTGGCCCGACGGGAAATCCCCGCGCCGCAGGCTCATCTGCCTCTCAGCGGGCAGAGAGCAGGTGACGCCCTGCCGAAGCTGACCGGGTTTCTGGGTGCCCAGCAGGCTGCACCCCTGCACCCCACGCTCACCCCTTCCACGGGGCCGGAGGAGCCAGGGAGCCTCACAGAGGGAGGAGCCCTTACTGAAGCTCCCGCATGGGGCGCCACCTCCAACGTTGGAGAGAGACGGGCGCGGGACCTACACAACCACGGCAGCGGAGAGACAGAGGACCTGGGCCAGGCCCAGAAGTACCCCCGGGCTTTCACCCCACCCGCTGGCCAGCTTTCTCCTTTCCTTTCCGCTCCCCAGCCTGCCCGCCTCCCTGTCCACGCCCTGGGTCACAGCCTCTAGCTCCAGGCTCCTTCTGTCCCCAGGGGTCAGGATTCTACGCGTGCACACACACACGTGCACACACACACACGAGTGCGCGCCCGCACGTTGAGCAAGACACACACAGAGGCACACAAGCACATACAAGAGACACACAACACACACATGCACAGTGTAGTCACAGACACATACACACAAGACACGTATACACACTATGCAGAGAAAGTCGCACGCACACAGAGACACACAACACGCAGCAGAGACGCTGGAAGGCAGGCGCTCGGTCGGTGGAAAGGAAACTCGAGGAGGCCATTTTCTCATGGGTGTGGCCACAGCTGGGGGGCCCGGGGGGGACCCCTCACACTCTTATTCAAACTCCAGGCCTGCTGCGAGCACAGTTTCAGACACAGGAAATGGGCCCTGTGGCTTCCCCGCCAGAGGCCCGCGACACTCTACTCTGGGAGCTTTGGCAAAGCTAGGATGTGCACCCAGGCGGGGGAGCGTGATGGGAAAGGGGGTCCCCGCTGGGGCGGGGGTGGCGGCCATTCCGCTAAATGCATCTGAACCAGGCCTGGAGTTTCTGCTTCTCGTTCCAATGCATGGTGTCCGGCGACCCCCGCTGGATCTCAGCTCCCCGCCGGCCCCGTGAGGGCGTTCTGGGCAAAGCCCCCGGCACGACGCGCTCCCTGGAAGCATCGACGACTTGAGGACATGACCACTGAGTATCGGCTTCTCGCGCCAGCCCCACAACTGCTGCGCTGCTCACTTCCAGATAAGAAAAGTGTAGCTGGAATGTTGGGTGATTCCCCCAAGCTCAAGAGGGCAAAGTTCCCCGTGGCTGGGGAGCCTTCCGCTGCCTGCCCGGGCCACCTCAGGCTCGGCCTGACTGTGCCTTTCCGGACCATCAGGCCCTGGGGGCTGCAGGGGGCTGTGTGCCCTTTGTGCCTGTCCCTGCAGTTTCTTTCCAGAAGCCTGAGAAGCCGCAGGACCCTGTGTGCCTCGGCCAGGCAGGGTGGCGGGAGACTAGCGGTAGCAGCCAAAAAAATAACAGAAAAATAAAAGGCAGTTTCCTGCTCCCAGGGAGGCTGCCGCTGCCCAGGAGGAGGGGGCCGGCATGCCAAGGCCAGCCCAGCTCCTCTCTGCCCCTGCCCTTGGCCCCGGAGGTGGGAGCACAGCTGCCGAGTCCTGCCCTCGGGCAAGGCCTCCCTCCACGCTGCAGGAAGCGGGAGCCCAGCAGGCCTGGCCGGCCGAGGGAGGGACCGGAGAAGCAGCCTGCCCCGCTCGGGCCTGCTGGGCCTGATTCCTGGCCCCTGCGGCACCCCCTCCGTCCCTCGCCCAGGCAGCCTGAAAGGCCCCAACCCAGCGTGCAAGAGCCAGGGGTGGTAGGCGGCCCACCCCAAGCTCCGAGGCGCGCACTCAGGACCTGCACATGCTCTCTGGGAACCGCAGGCTCCACTGGGACGCTCACTTTGCAAAATGAAACTGGGCAACCTCCCTCTTCAGAAAGAGCCACCCCTACCCAATCCTGCCCCCCAGCAAGCTGTGATTCAGTCGTCCTCCCCCAAATGTCCGAACCTCCTCCCGAGGAGAGCTGGTCACGCAGAAGCCTGGCCAAGTGCCGTCCACACGCAGAGCGTCACTCCTGCCCGCAAGCTCCTTGCCCGGGAGGAAAAGCTCAGCATGTTCGTTAAAAGGCCGGCAAACAATCCGGGGGGCTGGGGAGCCCGCTCCACACGATGATAATAAATCCGAGAATGAGCTATCCAAACAGAAAAGCGATTTCTAGGGGAAACACCGTGAATATTTTTTATTTCTTTTTTTTTCAGTATTTTATAGAAAGCCCACTGCAGAAGGTCTGGGAAGGGGCAAAAAGTTCATTTTTGAAAAGCCTTTTTTTCTTTGTGATTGTCTTTTGCGTCCCAGTCCAGCTCCTTGAACTCTGCCTTCCAACACCTCTCTCTGCCCACCTCAAGCCCAAGAGGGATTTTCTGGAGCAAAGTTAGAGCCCCAGGGAAGCTGCAAAAGAGGAAACGGACAGGCCCGGCCATTTCTCCCTCAATTCCGCCTCCAAATCTGAATGCAGATTAAATTCAGTTGCAGCGCTTCAGTTCGCCCCAGGCTGGGGGTAGGTGACCTGGTAAATAACTGCCGGTAAGACCACAGAGCCCTGGCGCAGGCAAATCAACAAATCAAAACAAGAAAGAAAGAAGGCAACGTGTTTTAAGGAGAATAAAGGCAGGGAAGGAACCTCTGGGCTGCCAGAAAGAGGAGAGAAAAAAGCCAAAGGCCCAGCTTCTTCACTGCCCGGCAGCAAGCAGAGGGGCTGGCGCTGGGTAGCGGCTTTGTGCTCCAGCAGCCGCGGCGGGGGCTGCACCCCAGCAGCCGGGTGCGCCAGGCGCCTGGGGTTGCCGGCCGGACAGGACGGGCGGCTGCAGGACAGCGCGCCGCGCGCACGGTGGAGCCACAGCGCCATCAAGCGGCCGCGCGGAGAACGGCGGCCAGGGGCGGGCGCCGGCCCAGGGAAGAGGTCCAGCGCTGGGGCCTCCAGCGTCCTGGAAGAGGGTCTGGAGCGGGGCCTGCGCCGCCAAGCTGTCACTCCAGGCCCTGAGGCAGGAGCCCGCAGACGGACACCAGCTGTCCAGGCGCGCTACACAACCCAGAGCTGGCCTGGAACAGGCTGCCCCAGAGGACGCCCAGGGCCGGCTTTTGCAATCCCAGACCCACCCTTCTCCCCCGGCAAGTGGCTCCAAGTCACAAAGATTTGTTTTCCAAGAGTGGGGCCAGAACAAAGAGAACTGATGGGCAGCAGGCCGGCCCGCCATGCCTTCCAGGGTTGCACAGGAGACACAAACACACACACACACACACACACACACACACACACACACACACACAGCAAAGCTCAGGTATGCAGCCCCAGGCCTGAGAGCCTGGGCTTGGGTCACCCCCCCACTGGATTACCGCCCACCCCACCCCCAGCCCAGGGACAGGCTACATGCCTCCCAGGACAGTTCTGCCCCTCGGAACCAAAATTTGGCGTAATTCGGGAGGATGCGTGCTCTCCCCACGCCCAAGCTCTGGGGCAGCCCAACACAGAAATAAACAGACCCTTAGAACACCAACCAGAAATAAACTGCAGGGGAGCAAAAATCTGCCACCCCCAAACTCGTCTTTGGCACAAGGCTAAGTTCACGGGTGGGGCTATTTTTGGAAAAGATGTTTACATGTAGACTGCGATAAAGGCACTTGTCAGGAAGACCTGATCTGCTCTTTTCAGTGGAGAAGACAGACTTCTGTATACCTATGTCCACCGTGCCTTCCCCGTAATCTCCCTAATGGACGCTCCCTTCTCCCTCCTAAGTCCCTCTGTCTTAGCTAAGCTACGTTAAGGTGTGTCGGAAGCCACATGGGTCTTGCTGGGTCTCTCCCAGGCAGACAGAAGGTGTCCATGTTCTTATTAAGCTTCTTTATGACTTTTTTCTCTTAAGCTTCTTTACGACTTTTTTCTCTTATCAATCTGATGGCTGGCTGATTATTTGCCAGCCTAGAAGAACCCAGAGGGGTTCAAGATAATCCCCAGTACCCTGACGATACCGGAATAAGAACACTACGAGACAGGAAATCACGGCGGAGCATTTGCTACCCGGGAGTCAGAGAGTTAAGTTCTTTATGGGATTATCCTGATATCATTATTTCATCTCTGCTACACCCTTAGGAGATGTGTGCATTTATGGTGCTTGTTTTACAGAAAAGGAAAGGGAAGCGTCTAGGGGTTCAATAATTTGCCCAAGGTCTGCCTCCAAGAGGCACAAAGCCAAGTCTGGGCCTCTAGGCCAGGAACCCACTCCTCGCCCAACCCACCCTCACCCAGACCCCTCTCCCGAGGTGGACCCACGTTTGTATACTTTTCTCTGGAGGGAGGCACAGCATCCTTGAGAATAAGAATGATGGGGCCTCCCTGGTGGCGCAAGGGGGTTGTCTCGGCACTAGGAAGCTATAGCAGCCACTACAGCCTGAGTTCGATCCCCGGCCAGGGGGCTTCCCACAGGGCGCAGCAGACCTCTCCTGTCTCCCCGCTGCTCCCCTCAGCAGTGCGTTGCAGTGGGTCTGCCTGTTCTGCTCCCCAATCTGGTGAATCCTCTCACCACCACCCCCACACACACACACCTCTGGCCTACACCTCAGCTCTATATGCATAAATGAATCTTTTTTAAAAAAAGAAAAATAAGAATGATGTCAAGAATATACACAAGGTTATAAAGACAAGTTCGGTGCAGGGCATGGAGGACCGGAAGGGAGGAGGGACGGGGCCACGGCTTCCTATCTCAGCCCACCCGGTCCCTCCCTGGGGAGCTGCCCCTTCGGGGAGACCTCCGCTCACATGCCGCCCCCAGTCACTGCTCCAGCCTCGGCCTCATCCGGAAGCTGCTCTGACTCAAGGTCACCAGTGATGCCCCCACTGCCAAGGACAGGGAGTGCTCTGCAGCCCCCCGCCGGAAGGAATATGCACCCCTGGCATCTCCCCTCTTGGGAAAAGGTGCCATCTCCGAGACACCACGTTCTCCTGATTCTCCTCTTACAGCATCCGTGTTCCCTACGGGAACTTCTGTTGCCTGCTCCTTGAATCTCCAGGTGAAAGTGGCAGAGGAAAGTGGGTAACATCAGGCAGACCAGAGGTTCCCCTCGACCCCTGGCTAAGAGCTGTGTGACCATCAGCAACTTAGTCACCGTCTCTGAGCCTCTGTGTAGTTAACATTGCGCATCAGAAGTTATTCAGGTTAAATGCAGTATGTTAAGTCGGCCAGTGCCTGCCTCCTTTCCCCCTAAATCTCCTTGCACAATTCACTCAGACATCCCAAACTATCTGTATCCAACCCCCAACTTGATGCCAGGCGCCCTCTCCCTCTGTGCCTGTGTACCCACAACTCCACCCCCCTTCCTCTGCCAACCACCTGCAAAGCCTGTCAAATATCACCTCCTCTTGGAAGCCCTCCAGGATGCCCCCTCACTGTTCAGGATCAATCTCTGGGCATCATGGCACTACTGAAACACTCTGGCATTAGTATTTGTTTCCTTTCCCCAGGCTACATGGTGGGTGCTGGGACCAGGCACCTGGAGACAATCGCAGCTCTGCTACCCCACCACCTGCAGCTGGGTGAAGTGCCTCCCAGTGCCTCCACTTCGCCATCTGCACTGTGGGAGAAGGACAGGATCTCTCTTCAGGGACAAGGAGGATGAAACAGCCTAGAACGGTGCCTGGCGTAGGCCAGTGCCCCCCAAGAGGAGTACAGCGCCAGCCGCGGGAGGAATTCTAACATCCCAGCAGCAACATTACAGAGCTGAAAACAAAGAGCCGAAATTAACTTGGGTCATGTTTATTAAGCCCACTCTATCTCCAATCGTGTCCTTTCAACACGTAAGCAACATTTCCAGTTTCTCTCGGTATCTGTTTCTAGTCTAACTCTGACCCCGGCTCACACCTTCCCCTCGCGGCATCTGGTCACTGCTCTGCCTCCACCGAGGGCAGCCACAGCCAAGTTGGCCAAAGTCACTTTGACTCAAGGTCACCAGTGACGGCCCCACTGCCAAGTGCAGGGAGAGCTCGGCCGCCCCCGCCCCAGAGCTGTCTCAGTTCACAAGGGCCGAATGCAAAAGCTCCAGCCCTGCGGGGCCCACAGCTGCCGAGCTGCTCATTCGTGGGGCTCACTGCTCTGGGAGGAGGTTCTGGAAGCTCGCGCCTGTTCATCCGGCTCACCCCGTGCACCTGTCCCTTTGCTGATTTCTCCCTATTTATCTGCCTACCTACCTACCTATCATCTATCTGTCATCCACACCTGCCTTTATATGGACAACTCCTGCGACACACCTCTTTACCCATCCTCATCAGCTGTCTCCTCATCCTTCACCCTCAGCCGCCATCTACATTTATCCTTTTATCCTTTCGCTGGAATAAACCATGTCATCAGTACGACCAGAGGCAGAGGCTGTGAGTCGGACCGCCTGAGGCTGGTCTGGGGGGTCCCCTGGGCTGGCCCCCCTGCCAATGTTCAGGCACCCCGTTCACTAGGCACCTGCCCACCTCCCAGTGTGGCCCCCCCAGGACCTTGACTGTGGCGGATGATCTGGGAAGAGCCCCCCCCCCCGTTTTAACACTTTGTGTGCCGGCCATTTTCTGTGCCACCGCATGAATGGTATAAGCATTCAATAAAACACACACAGCTCCTGAAATACTGGATATATTTTAATGAAATTATAAATGCATAGAGATTAAAGCTTCTACACTGAGTACGATCAAAGAAATAGCTCCTAATAGTTCCAAATAAATCCACCGTGGCATGAAAAACCAGAGACTAGATGAACACGTGAATACGTGAGTGGACCACAAAGTGTTAAGAGCATAGACGGGAATTCCAGGCTCCGTGTAACTGTGACTTAGTTTCCAGGCTCCGGCCAGTGTCTGCGTGTCCATCACAGGGTGCAAAGGGCATCACGACGTGGCCGTGGGGAGAACACCCAGGCTCAGGGTCTCCTGGGGCCAAGATCTCCGAGTCTGATTTTCTTTTTACCAAAAGAAAAAAAGATTTTTTTTTTCAAATATCTCGGGTCAAATGGGATTTTTATCATCTGCCTGGTAGACTTTTGGCAGTCGCGATACGTGCGACTCTGACGACCATTTTCTCCTCTCCGCTGCCCTAACAGAGTGGGCGGGTGGGGCATCTCCCACGGGGCGTACCCCAGGACCCTGGCGCTGCAGACACAGTTCACTCTGGGCATTTGGAATTTGTCGATTTCCAACCCTGTGGGCAGGGCCACGTGGCGGCTCAGGTGAGCCAGGGCCGAGGGCCAATGCGGCAGAGACCCCAGTCTCTGTGGCTCTGTTAAAAATATATAGAACTGGGTCTCCGACTACTGGTAAGAACACAGTATAAAGCTAACTGGGGCTGGATACATGAGGACATATCCTTTAACATTTTATTTTCTTTTGATTTTATTTTTTTAAGATTTTAATTTTTTCATTTATTCATGCATAGAACTGGGGTGCAGGCCAGAGTTGTGGGGTGGTGAGAGGATTCACCAGACACAGAGTGGGGAGCAGAACAGGCGGATCCACTGAAACACACTGCTGAGGGGAGCAGCGGGGAGGCAGGAGGGGTCTGCTGCGCCCTGTGGGAAGCTCCCTGGCCGGGGACTGAATTTAGGCCGCAGCGTGACAGCACTGAGACTTCACCCCAGGCCACAGGGAGGCCCTCTTCTGGTTTTAAAAACTTAAAACATTTCTGTGGGCCCACGGGTGCTGAGCCCCATGCCCCGACGGGAGACAGGCCCTGCCCAGGGACGGGCACTCCGGGTGGGAGCCGAGGCTGTCACCCACGAGGCAGGAACCTGCGTATTTCAGCCCGAGCCCCCTCCTTTCCGCAAAGAAGGTCACGATCCTACAAAGTTTGGTAAGTTCCCCAGCCCCTCCCCCAGAGGACCCCCACTTGGGTCTCGGCCCCCACCAGCGTGGGCCGCGCCAGAGACGCAGGAGGAGGCTGGGCAGGGAGGAGGCTGGGGGGGACGCCTGAGCGCGCATGTGCGGCCATCCCCACGTCCTCCAGCCCCGCAGAGCTGGGGATTTGGCCCCTCGGCCCCAGCTGTCACGCAGACGAGCGGCCGAGGTCACTCAGGCGCCGGTTCGGCCCAAAACACACGCCTGACACGACAGACACCAATCTCTCTTATTTTAAAATAAAAGCGGGGCGCCCGGCTTGGGGCCAGTAGTGCAGTCCCTAAGCCAGCACCGACCACACCTTCTGGGGGCGAGGGGCCGATGGCGTGACCCAGCTCCTCTCCCATGACTCTGCGACCTCGAGAGCCGACTGGCACCTCCACTTCCTCGCTGGTTACAAGGGAGTCACGTCCCCTCGGGTGAGCCGGAGCCAGAAATCAAGGTGCCGACTCCGACGGCAGGCAGCTCCGGGGACTGAGCCTCTGCTGCTTCACTTGGGGCATCTCCTCCCCACCCCGGGAAGCCCGCACCGGCCAAGAGAAGCAGAACACCAGCCCCGTGCATCACTGCAGACAGGCAGAGACGGGGCGCCGGTCATCGCCCCCAGGAGCCACGGCGGACACCCCAAACTCGCCTACGCTGACGTGTGGTGAGTCGGCGGTGGCCTTGCTCTGCAGCCTGGCCGTGGGCCTGGAGACGGCGTGGGCAGCTGGGCCTGCCAGACTCACTCAGCAGAAGACGGGGCGGTGCCTCGGCCCCCCAGAGCCTTCCCAGGGTCAGTGATGACACAGGCCAGCATGGGGCAGCGGGGGCCTGACCAGCCCGGCCTCGGCCTGTGGGTGATGGCACTGAGGCTGGACAGGCGGCGGTACACACGCGCGCGCACACACACACGCACACACGCGCACACACGGCATGAACAGCACAGGGATTCCCATCTGGCGGGGCAGGAGTGGGGGGCACTGGGGCCTGTGGATCTCCCAAGCGAGACCCCCGAAGCCTTCCGCCAGCCCAGGGCATCGCCGTGGCCCCAAGGGCAAACTAGCTCTCGCTGTACCTGAGAGACCCCACGGAGTAATTACATATAATTACACATACTCAATATCACGAGTCTTTAAAAAATCTAGAGTTAAAAGAAATGACAAAGGATGATTTCCTCAGAACCCCAAAACCAGAATGGGGGATTATCCCTCCACACTTGACTCATTCCATGATCAAGGGAAGGAAAAATGTGTCTTAATGAGCATCCAGGTGCCCACATGGATGCAGGGAAATGAGTGGGTAATTTAGTGGGGGAGCAGGGCAAGACTTCCTTACAGAGACATCCTGAGTAGCTCCTTGGACGCCTCCCTCCTCCCCGGAGTGTGGGCCGGCCTGGGTGGCTTCCTACCGTGGACAGCGTGTGGATGCGAAGAAAGAACTGGAAGTGGAGGAATTTGGCAGGCACCAGGCTCCCCGAGTGATGGAGGCGGCGCTGAGGCAGCAGAGAACCCTCCTCCCCACACCCTGAGGAGGAGGAAACACCAGCCAAGCCGGAATGAAAGACATTCATCGACCCACACAGCCAGCACCGTCGGAGCAGACAGAGAGCTGCACGCAATGTGGGATTCGGGTCGAATCCCAGAAAAAGCCTCTTAGTAAAAAAATAACCCAGTGAGAAGCAAAGCCTGTGGTTTATGGAGAGGTTGCTGCCGGCTACAGTCTCGGTTTTCGTGGGACGGATCAACAGCAGAAGCTGAGGCGGGGGAGGCAAGGGCTTCTGGACTGGCTTGGCAACTTTTCGGTCAATCTAGAATTGTTCAGAAGTAAAAGTTTATTTCCCGATGTACCGGATACATTGGGTGGGGAAGTGGGGGAAACCATCATCCGCTCCCAGGAGTCACTCAGCGGGGAGAGGTCCACCGCTGCATGAGCTTTTCCGGGCAACAGACCCAGGGCCCATTGGGAAGGGCAGCGGGACAGGAGCTACGTGCCAGGTGCTTTGCTCTAGTTGCCAAACCACCCCAGGCACCAGCAGCTGCCCTCCAAGTGGAACACTGAGGAAGGAAGTCGTGAGCTGGCAGAGTTCAGCACCGGGTTAGGTGGACCCCAAAGCACAACCCCGCTGGCCATCCCAGACTCAACCACGGATGACCACCCCCTCTTCCCATCAGACCCCTGGGTGCCCACGGGTTGCTCCCACGATGGGGTCAAGGTCTTTTGTGAGCTGATCCAGAGAACAGCCACCAGGTGGCGACAGAGCCCCACCCAGGTCTCGTCTACACCAGGACCGGGGTAGCCCAGCTCAACCACGCTTCATTTTAACGGTGGAGCTGATCAAAAATCATCCAAGACGATTTGTTCTCTCCTGGGCCCTTGGAAGAAACTGGAGGCCAGGTCACGGCTACACACATGGGGCCATGCCCAGGTGCACACGGGTACACATGCACACACCTGGGCTGGAGCTTCAGGAGCGCCCTTCAGAGCCGGTTAGCAGCACCGCCTAACACTCGACTAATGGTCACCGCATGGAAACCAGATGTGGGTTCCGGTGCCCCATCTTTTAGACGTCCAACAACCCGACAGCCTGGGCTTGTCCAGGCCACCACTTACTGCTCATGTGGCCTGGGGCCCGTGGCTTAGCAGTGGGCCTCACCTTCCTTCTAGGGCCCCCAAAATGGGTGCGGGGCCCAGCCCCGTCACCGTGGTAACGAAACAGACTGGCAGGTGAATCAGTGCCGACACCCCTCACCATCTTTCCTATTGTTTCTCCTCCTGGAGGGGGTACAGTTACCCCACTCCAGCCCCCACCCCCAGAAGCATGCCGTTCCCACATGAGGAGAGACCCCAAGAACTGACCCCCTTCACAGAGCCCACCACAGTCATCTATCTCCTTCCCAGGCCATGAGGGAGACCAGGAAGTTGTCGCAAAACTGCAAGGCTTCGCCCTGGCTTCACTGAGCACTGAGCGGAATGTTCAGGAACAGCTGCTTTAAACCCTTCTCTAGGACAAAATACAGCGACCCTCAAACCACCATGTGGCCACGGGCGTGTGAGTTAGACAACAGTTTTCTAGAGGTGGCTGGGTGGGGACCCGGGAGAGAGAGGCAGGGCCCCCCACTCCAGGGCTGGCCCGTGAGCCCCTCAAGTCTCCCAGGAAGGGGTCTGCCCTCCGGGCAGGGCTGCCCCTCAACAGCCAGTGGGGTCTGGCATTCAGAGCTTCAAAGGTCATGCGAAGCCTCCCGCCAGCAGCCGGCGCTGTTCATGGAGGGCGGGGGGGGGGGGTGGGCAGGAAGACTGGAGCCACCAGCACCAGGGGCTTATCAGAAATGCCAATTCTCGGGACCCCCCAGAACGACTGAATCAGAAAATCTGGGGGACGGGGAGGCCACCTGAGCCTGCCTGGGGGCGGCTGGGGTGTGTGCATGGAAAAGCACCTTCATTTCAGTGTCCCTGCAGCGGCCTGCCTTCCCCGGGCACCGCAGGCTGCCGAGAGGGACAGGGCAGGGAAACCGAGAAGGTCCCTGAAGCTCAGAATTTCCTGTGAGATGTCAGGCCTCTGCCACCCAGCATTTTTAGGGCGCACAGCCCCTCCCGTCATCTCCACCCGTGACAACACATGGGCAGTGCAGCCTAAGCAGAACTGAGAGCACTGGCCTAGAAGGTTCTAGAACACACGGCATCCTTAGCGATTAGACAGGGCTTCGAGCAGACGGTTCCATCCTAGCTTTGTCTGTGGCTTCCCGCCTTTATTTCTCGCACCTTTATTCCCTTTACTTATAAAAACAAAATCTCAAATAAACCCCCTAAGTCCCCTGGCGGCAGGGCCAGCCTGTATGTGTGCAAGAGCACGGGCGAGGACACGTGGCTTTTTAAAGTGTTGTCCCGCTGGGGAGAGAAAAGGCTTTTCTGGCCTTTCTGAAGTGCGGGAATTTGCAGACAGGCCTGCAGTGCCCGTATCTGAGCACTAGAGGGCACCAGAGCCCCAGCTTTGGGCGGCGGCAGGGCCCTGGGCAGGCCACGGGGCAGGAGGGCAGCGGCTGAGGGAGGGGCAGGCCTCCAGCACGGCCAGAGACGCCCCTACCAGGCCCGTGCCCTGCGAGCTGCAAGACACTGCGATATGCAGGCCCCTGACCTTGCACCTCTGAACCCCGCCTGCCCACGCCCGTCCGCTGGCGCGGTCAGCAAGCAGGGGGCAGCCGGGGCAGCGCACTCGGCCGCTCAGTCCGCATCTGTACCTGCCCCCGAGTGCAGGTGCCACCAGGATCAAGACGGCGCTGCCGCAGGCTGCAGGGCACGCCAGGGAGCTGGGCGCTGCAGGGAACCCCAGCCCTGCGCACGGACACCTACCGGGGCCAGCAGCACCCCAAGGCTGGCCCACTCCTCGTCCTGCAGATGAGGGTCCCCGTGAGCAGTGTCCCCAGGCCGGGCTGGAGCCCCGCAGAGGCCATCTCCCGCTGGCAGGCACCTCCCGAGGCACACAGGAGCCCGCCCGCCCGGAGCTGGCACCGCCCGACCCGGCACGCGCTGC
>PVIJ01003221.1:0-139868 GCA_004024925.1 Scalopus aquaticus | reverse complement strand
CGCTCACTCCCAGGTTGGTCGTTACCAGGCTTGTGTGAAAATCCCACAGTAGAACTCCATAGTAAACCCGGTTTTAGGTTTCGCTGGCTGCTGCTCCCCAGGCTCCACTGGCAGCGGGTGGGACACAGACACCCCCTTCTCCAGGGCGGTTCTGTACAGAGCTAAGCAGCCACCACTCTGCAGAGGCTCCCGACTTCAGAAGTGGGTGGTAATTTATTAGCTCTGCCTTGAGCAAGCTCAAGGGATTGAGTTCTGTTTCCTATTTCCCCGCACACATAGCCTCTTTACCCCACAGCAACTGTTTCTTTCCACCCAGAAAGTAACGATACCAGGTTTCCTGCCCTAGGCCTGTGCACCAAGGGCGGAGAAGAGGGAACCAAAGAACCATGAAAAGGGATTTGTTCCCCTCATTTTTCTCAGTCACTCCTAAAACCCAAGTAGCAGATTTTACTATGCTGCTTCCTAGATATGCAGAAACTGATGCTCAAAAGATTAAGGCACCTGTCCAAGGATGCACCGTGCTCCCTCGACAGCCTCGTGGGGGCCATGCCAGTTTGGTGCCCCAAACTTGTAATCAGTTCCTATGCAGTTTTCAGCTATAGAAGGGCCAAGAGATTCATGAAGATTTCAGATTTAATGTATTCTGCACTCGACAGTTTGGATTGCTACATCTCATCAGAGAAGGCAAGGGGAAGAAGTGAAGTGGAAAAAAACAATAGTTGCAAAATGGCCACAGTGCAGACAGTTGCAGGTCTTGGACCTGGTGGAGTCAGCCTGTCTGGAGGCCATCTGGAGGCTGCTTCCTTAAGCAAGGTGGCTTTCCACCATGACAGTGCTGGCCGGGCGCTCCCGCCTGGAGCTGCTCCGATGACCTCATTGCTGAGGCCATTCATCTGGCACTTTCTCAAGAATGCTGGGATAATTTTCAGAGGTGGCAGGGCAAAGACACAGTGAGAGAGGACTTCCCTTTAGGGATCTTGTGTTGACAGCCATCTATGACCTCCGAGATTGAAACTGGCTTCTGCAGAAATCCCATTTTTAGTATTAAAGGAAGAATCAGCAAGTTAGTGTGGGTGTAAATGAATTTCCAATGGATCAGCAGAAAAGTCAACAAAAGGTTGTGTTTCTTGTTCTAATCCCTTCACTTATTCCACCAAATGGTTGTCAGATGTTCAACCACACTGAAAGTCGAAGAAAGCCTACACCAGAAGGCTCAACTTTTGGCTGCAGCAAGGTGTCTTAAAAACAGTGGTGTTACTTATGTTTCTGGAACCAGTTGAAAAGGCTTGAAGAAGAACCTACCCTGTTTGCTTTATGATGTCTAGGGACAAGGTGGGAGGAAGGAGTAATAAAAGGCCTGCTCATTGCTGGCATAAAAGGGGTGGATGTGAAAATCAAGATTTTTAAGTAAACATCAGCGTCACATGACTTTTTCTCTCCTTGGAGCAAAGCCTTCAGAATGAGCTTGGGAGTTTCTCCCTGAGAAGAACTACCTTCCAATCAGAAATGGAAGTAAGAATCTTTGATTTCTGATGTTCATCAAATTGCTGTTTGTAAATAGCAATTTGGAAATTAGCAATTTGGTTCATCTGATGGGGGAGTGTGTTTAAATCTGAGTCCCACAGTCTAAGTTTGGAAAACTTTCCACTAGTATTCTAATCCTGCCCAATTGATAGTTGTTTCATGGAGCAAGGTGTTAAGAGGCTTCCTAGATCTTGTCTGGGCTTAGAAGGAAAAAGGAAGGTGACTGATCGGTGATACTTCTCCTGGGTCTCTGAAGGGGAAAGAGGCTGCATGCGGACCAGGTATCTGCGTCCTCTGCAGAACAGAAGAGTGGTAAGCAGCAATGGTGCAGAGTCACATTCCTATTTGCAAATCTTGATGTGTTCTTGCAACTTCTGCAGGGCTTAGACTGTGGGACTCAGATTTAAACACACTACCCCATCAGATGAACCATAACACAAGTATAGCTTCTTTTTCTCCAAAGGAATCTAATCTTTAAAATCTCCACCTTGCCAGGTAGCTGAAAGGGTGAGTTGTGGGGAGAGGAGGGTGGTGGTGAGGACTACTTTAATTTGCCAATTGTTTCTCTGTTTCTTCATTTAAAGAGTCCTGTGGCAGTGAACGGACTATTCAGCCTCTACTGTTTCCTTTTTTTCACCTTGCTCTTGTGCAGAGGGTTCCTGGGTGTGTGGAATTCGGGGAGGGGGGGGACTGTGACCCATGGCTGAGAGGAGGGGCTGCCCTGGGGTTCTGGTTGCTGCCATCTGCACTGGGCTGTCACCAGCCCTTGAGCTCTTTAAGTCCCTGTCTTGGAGCTCTGCAAGGTAATGTGTTTGTTCTCCTGGGGTGGGCTTCTTCTTCTTACATTGATACCCCAACCCTTGTAAACTTTACCTCTACGTCCATCTGAGCCCTGGCTAGGATGCAGGGCTTGCGGGCTCTGAGGCAGGATCACTGTGTCAATTAGGATCTGGTAGCTTCAAGCAAACAACTTAAAACTTCAATTCAGATCATCGGAAATATCGAGGAATTAACTATCTTGTAAATGAGAGGTCCAAAGGAGGCTAAACTCCAGGCTCATCTGCTGCTCGTCCCCTGCACCCAAACTGTGTCACCTGATGTTAGTGGCAGACAGTGCTTTACTTTCTTGCTAGTGGCCAAGCCAATAACTCAAACTTCCCCCTCCCCAAGCAAATGTTGAGTGACATCATTCATTCTGGTTGGCTCTTTTGCTTCTTGTCTGAACAGAGTTTTCTTTCAATGTGTGCTGTCCTTCCCTCAGGTGATGAAGAATCATCTTCTCTCTCTCGTGGCAGAGACTATTTGCTCAGTCTGCTAGGCGCGGCCCCCACTGTGTGAGATGTAATCCCCTGGTTTATATTCCCCCTCAACTGTAAACTGAAACTGAAGTGGGTAAGAGGATGAAATGAGTCAATTTATGTCAAGCTACCTAGTATAGTTCCTGGAACACAGAAATACTCAAAAATGTTAGCATTTTTTTCATTCTTACATAAAATGCTAATTTTTCCTTTGAAAAAATAAATATTAACATTCTGAAATAGTCCTTAGAATGATGATGTTTTTTTCAAAATTGGAATCACATTGTCTTGCTCTGAAATGATATTTATTAGTGAATATATGTGAATTAAGTTTCATGATTCTCCTAACTTTTGGAGGGTATGTCATCAGAGGTCTGTGTGAACAAGACATTTTGTCTGCTTAGTTCACTGTTATATCCCCACCATCTAGAAATTATAGCTAGGACATAGTTAGGGCTCATATTACCTTAAGGCATCTTCTAGAATAGAGTCAATCTTGAATTTGTAAAGAATACTTAAAGTGAAAATGTAAATTACAGATCCCCCTCTCAGCAGGATCATCTCTATGCAATGTCTGTGTGTTTACACAGAACCAGAATGCCTCTGAACTGTCAACCCTTCACCAAACACCTTATATCCTAGTGAACAGAGTTCTATGCTCTTGGCATAGAAGACCCGGGGCCTGGGCAGGATCTAATTTTCTGCGTACCTGGGAGGTATGGACAGAGCAAGAGGTAGGGGAGAAAGCATGAAGGGACAGTGTGTCACAATAACATGATCCTAGATGTCACCTGTGCCTTTTATTGCCCCTCAGAGTTTAACGAGTCTCAAACCTTTCCCTAAAATATGAAATTAATGAAAGTTTTTCTTAGTTTCTGCAAATGTATCCTTCCAATATCTTTTTTCTGAGTTTGCTTGTGTCCTGGTTCTTCTTTGAGTCAATTTCTATAAAAAATCCACTGGAGCCACACACAACATGGTTTTTCTACTTCTAAGGGTAGGAGAGTGTTATATGAAGGGAGCAACAATGTCATCATACAGCATTTTGTCGCCATCCTGCCAGTTATTTTGTTGATTTCATATTCAAAGTTTGGTTTCCTACATGTGAACCACCTACAATATAGCCCCACCCATCCAGGAAGTGACTTAGTCTCCCCCACATACTACTCAACCCCATTCTATTGGCTTCTTATAAGTTAAGTGGGGTAGCCAGCTGTCCCCGTTTGCCTGGGTTTTTCCTGACTTTAGCACTGACAATCCCCTGTCCTAGACCACTCTTCAATCCTGGATAAATCAGTATGTTTGGTTACCAACAGGTGACCTCCTTCACCAGCTAGTCTGGGAAGCATCTCTAGGAATCCTAGAAAATTAAATATTCTTCATCTCATTCTATGGAGACATTTGGATGCTTTCTGAAAATTGAAAAAAATCATTGAAATAACTAAGACATATGATGACAACTGCACTTTAGAAAAGTCTCTGCTAATGAAGACAATGAGATACCACTTCACACCACTAAAATTGATGGTTATAAACAAAAGAGAGATAATACGAAGTGTTGGCAAGGGGTGCGGAAAAATTAGAACTGTTATGCACTGCCGGTGGGAATGTAAAATAGTAAAGCTGCTGTAGAAAAGTTTGGAAGTTCCTCAAAAGGTTAAACATCTGATCCAGCAAGCCCACTCTTGGGTACATTCCCAAAAGAATTGAAATCAGCTGTTCCAATAGAAATGTGCATGAGTGTTATAATAGCACTATTCACAAAACTCAGAAGGCAAAAAAGATCCAAGTGTCCATCAACTGGTGAATATTTATGACAAAATATGGTATATCCACACAATGAAATATAACTCAGCAATAAAAATGAATAAGTCTATGCTACAGCATGTCAAGCCATGTGACATTGTGGATGAACCTGAAAGCATGCTTGTGAAAGAAGCCAACCGCAAATAACTGCATATTACATGATTACATTTATGTGAAGTACCCAGAATAGGCAGGTTAATAGACAGACAAAGCATATTAGTGGATGCCAAGAGCTGGGAAAGTTGGGAGCACTTGTAGAGGTGTGAGAGCTCAGGGGAACAGGATTTCTTTTTTGGTGTAATAAAAATGTTCTAAAACTGCTTGTAGTGATAGCTGCACAACTCTAAAAGTATACTTAGAGCCAGTGAATTATATATACACTTTAAATGGGTAAATTTTATGGTGCATTATATCTCAATAAAACTGCTAAAAGAAACATCTTGGACAATATATGAGGGAGGAAATAAGATAGGAGGCAGGAGAATCCAATTAGAAGGCTTTGATAAAAGTCAGGTAAAACATCATAAAGATGTGAATTACAGTCATGACTGAGTGGTGGACATGGAGGAAAGACAGTTTGAGTGCAACTGATAAACTCTATTCCGATGAACTAGTGATTGACTGGCAACCCTTGATGTCGAGTAGCAAGATGAGGCAATCAGAAGGAGGACACTTGGAGGTGACATATTGTGTCTTACCTGGACTGGTCAATTTGCAACATGGCTAATTTCAGGAACTTGTGGGACATCCAAGTGATGAAACAGCCATGCCTAAAAAATAGCGAAAAGAGTTTGGTTTTCACAGATGAAATGAAATCAGAAGTGAAGCATTGGTTACTCAGACTAAGTATATAATTCTCCATGTTTAGAACATTTTGGAAAAAAATATTAGAACCGCAGTGTTACTGAAATAACTGCTTCAATTCTCCATTTGATGGGTCAGTAAAGATCTCCTTGTTATGAGGTAGATCTAGTAGTCTGTTTTTCTTTGCATTCAACATTGTGCTAAACCTATACTGTTTCCTCTTAAGATTTACACTTAGTGAGCTGTCCCTTTTTTTTTTTGTACTCCAAAAAATTTAATTAAGGTAAGTTTTACATTAAAGAGCCAAAAGATGTATACAAATTTTCACAGTAATGACAAAATGTGTACTGACATTTAATTGTTTATAAAGTATTATTACCACAAATGAAATTGACATCTTCATTATGTCTGTATTTGCACCTTCTGGGATTACAGTATTTTACTCCATGCTTGTTTCTTAAACTTTATTTTTATTTTTTTTGTTATTTTTATTTGTGTCTTTTACATTACTGTATATTCCGTGTAGGTTTCCCACCACCGATTCACCCATAAACCGTCACCACAGTCCCCTGTGCTCCCCTCTCCCCGGTTCTGAGCCCCAATCCTCCCCCCCCCCCCCGCCTCTCACTGGTTGACGTGGAGCTCCCATACGACCCAGAAATACCACCTTTGGGAATCTACCCAAAGGACAAAAAAATACTAATCCAAAAGGATACATGCACCCGTATGTTTATTGCAGCACTATTTACAATAGTGAAGATATGGATAACCCAGATGTCCAAAAATAGATGACTGGATCAAGAAGATGTGGTACGTATACACAATGGAATACTACTCAGCATTCAAATAAAGAAAAACACATGCAATTTGCAGCAACATGGATGGAACTAGAAGGGATCATGCTCAGCGAAATAAGCCAAAAGGAAAAAGAAAAATATCGAATGGTCTCACTTATAACAGGAATATAGGGGAACGAAATACAAGAGTAAGCTGTCCCATTTTTTAAAGGTGCTGCCAACTACTGACTGTTCCTGAATCTAGTGAGATGGGGAGACCAACATACCTCCCCGGCTGGTGCTCTTAATTCTATCCCAAGTCTTTATTTGAGCTAAAATTCTAAACTTCAGGCTGTTTTCTGCACAGAATTTCACTGCTAGTGTGCCTCATTGCTTGTTAAGTATATTCCCAACCCGCAATTATTCAGGAACCTAAAGTCCATACTTGGTTCATTTATATTTGGTTAATGCCTCCACCTCAGAAAGAACAAATCATATTTTGTATTGTGGTGATGGAAAGGGCCAACCACTAGAAATCTTAATTATCATCTCTGGTCAATAGTGTTAAAAAAAAAAACACCAGAAAAAATAGGCATGCAGTCTGGATTACTGAATTTCAGTAACTATAATTTTTGAAGCTCACCAAAAAAAAAAAAAAAAAAAAAGTGTTATGCAAATTTATCTTTCTTCTTTATTTCCCTTTTCTAGCAAAAACATTGTAAATTGTTAAAAGTCTTCTGGTAACTTGTCATATTTGGCACGAGTTTAATTGGTTTTGGCAAGTGTATTTTAGTGACTCATAAGAGAATACTTTTAGTCTCTTTACTAACAGATGCCTGTGCTAAAAGCAATGACAACAATGTCACATGGCTATAAAATTGCAGGAATTTACTGCTGGTGGTCCAATAAAAATAAACTTGTATGAAAAGAGAGTCATGAGAAGATAAGACTTCAAATATACATTGTTATAAATGTTTAGTCATAAAACACCTGATATTTTGTCATTTATTTAAACAACATATGTTGAGATGGGGAACTTGTATGAGGTATCACAGGAGCCGCTCGGATGTGGGATCTGTGGTGTTTATAGTCATCATGTGGTATTTGTGTTCTGGTTTGTTTGGAGGCAGTGTCTCCACCAACCCTAGAAAATTCAGGTGATATCATACTTCTGTTTCGTTTCTCTAAAAAACTTCTCTTTGTGTTATATTTATGGGTCCTTAAAATTATTACTGTTTTCCCACACATGGTCTGATTTATGGCCATTACCAATGTATGAGGCACTCTCATTTGAAACTTGATAATATTTTATTCACACATGTTTGAGCGCCTGCTTGTCAGTCAGGAGCTTTACTAACTAATGGAAGATAGAGCCCCGAAGAAGTCCCTGGTCATGAGGAACTTACAGTCCAGAGGTGGTAGGGGCAAGAAAACTCGGGCTTATTGAGAGTCACAACAGGAAAAGAGCTGTACCGAGTGAAAATGTCACAGCTACAAGATCTCATGACCCAAGGAGAATTCTTTGCCTATTCTGCTTTGCGTCCTCCCCAGAACTTTCCGGAGGTTTTGTCTTTGCAAGCCTTGATTATGGATTGCTGTGCTTCAGAATAAAGAGAATGGGTAGAAGGAGACTGAAAAGGTGTGAGTAAAGAAAGCACAATTGATTTTTTCCCAGATTAATTCCTTGCTTTATCATTATAAGGAATCCTGAGTTGAACAGCATAGATCAGACACTTAAAGACATTTACAGGCTAAATCATTCACATACAACCGGATAAGTAGGTTGCATGAGCCAACTTCACTCTAATCAAAAGGCATACCTATGACCAACTCCTGTGACCTGGGGTCTAGGCCTTGCCCCCAATACCAGGGACAGAAGGGAAGAGGGGCTTTTTCTCCCTACCTAAGTCCTTGCTAGTCACCAATCCAGTCAGGCAACAAGTCACAGTAAACAATGTTCTATTTCACAGTTGGAAACATTCAGTTTGATCTAATAATACAGATAGAAATCAACATAATGACAATATATTGTCCAAATGGATGGATGGATTGAACATACACCCTACTAAGATACCAGTTGTTTTCCTGCAGAAATTGACAAACTGGCCCTAAAATTCCATATGAAAATGAAAAGGGTCCATAGTAGCCAGCAATCATGAAAAAGAAAAGGTAGGAAGAGTCCCACTTTGATTTACAAAATTATTATAAAATTATAATAACCAAGACAGTGCAGAACTGGCACAAGGATAGACATATAAATGAAGGGAATAAAATTAAGACTCTAGAAATAAGTCCACACACTGTAGCTAATTGGTTTCAGTAAGAGTGCCAAAAAAACTGACTAGGGGAAAGAATAGTTTCTTTAACATACGGTGATGGGAAGCTGAATATTCACATGTAAAAGAATGAAATTGGACCCTTACTTCACATCATATGCAAGAATTAAAGCAAAATGGATGAAAAATTGAAATGTAAGAATTCAAGTCATAAAACCTTCAAAATGAAACTTAGGGTAAATCTTTTTTAATATGAATCTGACAATGTATTTTTAGATATGACAAGAAACATATAAGCAACAGAAGAAAAAATGGGTAAATTGGACTTTGCAAATTTTGTGCTTCAAATGAAACTCAGGAAAATAAAAATATACCCCAAAGGATAAAAGAAAGTATTTAAAAATCATATGTCTGATAAGGCATTTATATATAGGCCATCAAAAGAAAAGTTACAACTCCATAATAAAAGACAAATACTCAATTTAAGTGGAAAAATATATGAATAGATATTTTTCCAAAGAAGATATACAAATGGTCTGTAAGCACATGAGAATATACTCAACATAACCAACCAACAGGGACACGTAAATCAAAACCACAAACATATTCTACTTCATACCCACTAGGATGGCTAAAATCAAAAGCTGTATAATAACACGGGTAGGAGAGGAAGTGGAGAAACTGGAGCTCCCATATACTGATGGTGGAAATGAAAAATGGTGCAACCACTTTGGAAAAAGTCTGACAGTTCCTCAAAAATTTAATCGTAGAGTTATTTGAGCAAATCTACTCCTTGTTATATATCTAAGAGAAATAAAAACTTTGACCTGAATATTTTTGGCACCATTATTCATAATAGCCAACAGTGCAAATAACCCAAATATTCATCAACTGGTGAATCGATTGGCATATCTATACAATGGAATTCTATTTGGTGATAAAAGGAAATGAAGTACTGCTACATGGTATGCCATAGAAGAACCGCAAAAACATTACTCTAAGTGAAAGAAGCCAGTCTCAAAGTCTCACATATTATATAATTCTACTTACATAAAATATCCACATAGGAAAATAGAAAATATATTAATGGTTAACTAGGGCTGGAAGAAATGGATTTACAGGTGGGTGATAAGCTAAGTGTTTCTTTTTGAGATAATGATAGTGTTTTAAAATCGATTGTGGTGATGGCCGTACAGCTATGGGAATACACCAAAATCCACTGCACACTTTAAATGGATGAAAAGTATGGCATGTGACTTGTATTTCAATAAAACTTTTACAAAAAATATATTCTGTATTTTAATGCTTAATTAAATTCAGTAAACATGTTGAGTAACCTGAAAGAAAAGATAATGTCTTCCAGAAAGATTGTATCCAACTTACATCCCCACCAAAATTGTACGAAGGTTGATTTCCGTGGGACTAATACTCAGCTGGCATATAGTGATATTGTATGTTATAGCTGCTCTAGTTCTGAGTGCTTGCTGTCTGTGCGTACTGGTTACTAAAATATTGTTATATATGCTTCCTACCTGTTCTCCATATCCTGATCTACTTTGGAAATCATGAAACTTTCCAGATTTTTATAGATTGATAGATTAAAATAGATTTGATTGAATTCCTTTAATTATGAGTGGGAGTTAGTATGGTTTCTTTTTTTTAAGTATTGAAATTTTCTTTTGGCAAAGTAATTTATATGTGGATTAAATACTTAAACAGATTACAATAATTTAAAACGAAAAGTCCCTAGTACTACCTCAGTCTTGTTCCCGAGGCAACCATGTTACTCTTGTAACATTTTCTGATTTTAGTGCTTTGTGTGATCTTAATAGACACACAAACCTCTTATTTCTTAATGTATTCCTTGAAGAAGCTATTTCTTGACTTCCTGCCACTGTGCAGATTTAGCGCTTCTCTCCCAACTTCCACAGACCTGTCACCATTTTTATCTTTATCAGTTGCTTTGATCAGTATTTTTTCGATAACATACTTACATATTTCTTTCCTTTTTTGACAATTACTAAGAGAAGGATATTAGGCTAACAGTCTTTCCTCCTTTTGACATTTCCCCTTTCCACTTCCCATGTCTCTGTATCCGACAATTCCTGCAATATCATGGTTCATGCTATTCACTGCTCTGAAATGGTAAATGCATCTGTGCTGTGTCAGTACTTTGAGTCTAAAAACTGAAACTCAAGAAAGTGTTACATTACCTCCATTGGGTAAATACTGTTTACTGCAGATCCAAGAAATGTTCTTTGTTTAGAATTTACTTTCATGTTTCTTCTGGAGTTTCGAATTGTTTATTCGTTATGGTATTGAAGGCTTTATTGCATGTTCAGGATTTTTCCCACTCTCCAAAGGATGCAGTGAAAGGTAGGAAATCTGCTATAGGATCCCTCCTTCTGGACAGGTCCCCCCGACCCCTTCACACTGATTGCTTTTCTTGGTTTGTACACAGCTGCGTTCAGGAACTTCCCTTGCCATTCTCCTAGGTTCATTTCACCAGGTCTCAGACCCTGGTACTGCTCATTCTCAAGTATAACTGCCTGAAAAAGGCTCTTTGTAAACTATACTAGGTCTGCAAATATCTTTATTATTTCATCATACTTGATCTATAATTAGGCTGAACATAGAATTTCCAGATGGTAATATTAGAATGTAATTGTTGTCAGTAGCAGAAAGTTTGGATTTAAAAAGGAAGCATAGGGATTCTCCCCGGTGGCCTAGGGGTTAAGTCTCAGCTGTATCACCTCTATGGCCTGAGTTCGATCCCTGGCCAGGGAGCTAACCCCCATATGGTGCAGCAGACCTCTCCTGTCTCTCCTTCTACTCCCCTCAGGGGTGTATTTCAGTAGACCCACCTGTTCTGCTCCCCACTCTGTCTCTGGTGAACACTCTCACTCTTCATACCTCTGGCATAAACCCCAGCTCTCTAAGCAAAAATAAATAAAATTAAAAAAAAAATAAAAAGGTAGAGTAGGGGGTTTCTGGTTTGATCCAGAGGTTCAAAGAATTAATTTTCAAAATCATTAAAAAAAATGATTCCCACTCATGCATTGTAATTAGAGAATGTGTCTGTATTAGAAATACTTTGACATTTCTTGATCTATATGTACCTTATAAATGGTTAATTTTATAAATGTCCTTTGGAATTTAGAAAAAAAGTATATTCTTTTATCATAACAAATGTCATTTATTTTTTCATAGTCTACTCATATTCATGTTATATTTCAAAACCCCAGTTTTCTTTATTTTTCATGCATTATCTGGTATCTCTTTGCCCTTGTATTTGTCCTATTCACTCAGCCACTGTTATAACTCCAGTGCCTGTGATGGAAACCATTTAAAACCCAGCATTACATGAAGTATTTATGATATAAAATCTTTATGTACCCATATTTAGAAGAGTATGGCTCATAGGTGATCAAAAATACGTGTTAAAAGGATTAATGACTAAAATGGAATAACAAGTCTACTCAAAGCAATTCAGTTCTGTTCTGCTGCACAGTTATCTCCAGTTTCCCTGCAATTTTTCATTTGTTTTACTTTTATTGCAACTGAGGTCAATATCTCATCTTTCAGGGTAATTTCTCAGGGGCAGACATATATCATTGACTGTATCTTTTGCCTACTTATTTATCCACCTAATTTCTGACCATTCATTTACTCAGAGTACTGAAAACCTATGGAAATATAGTTCCTAGTCATGATTAAATGAAAGGGTCTCACCCAGTGTCAGTTTTCTCTAATTTCCAGAAAGACACTGGCCTCAGGGTATCCACTTGTGCTCACACACAGGCTGAGAATTCCTCAAGGGGCATGGGAGCTCTCTCCCACTGGGTACAGAGGATGGGGAAGAGGAGATGATGGCAAAGGTTCAGGGTGCCAGAAGACTGCTCCCCTTAGAGTAACCACCACAAGAGCCTGGGTGTGTGGGAATTTGTCTAGTTGGATTGATGGGGAAAAAAAGCTAGCCTCACCCAGTTTTCTCTCTTCCTTAATATGAACTTTCTATATTCAGACTTACATCAGCAATCTTGTTCTTTTTAAGGACACAGTCCCCTCAACCTCTCCCTACACCAGTGACTTAAGTATAATTTGAATCTGTCATATGGTGCTGATATACGGAAGGTTTGGTCTGGCTGCTAATACTGGCAAAGACGTTGAATTTTTCCCAGTAGGATGAACATTCTGCATTTAATGAAAGCAAGATTCTAAAAATTGGCTTCCACTCTAATACCTCTAGGTCTTGTAAAATTATATGTGGCTCAGGGACCACTTAGATGAGATAAGGGGTGAGTTATGTTATCCAAAGAAATCTTCTTTAGTGATTCCAGTTGAGGTCCAGGTCTAATAGCTTCACATAAATCTTATTTGGGAGAAATTAGAGGTAGATATTTTCTGCAGTTGGCATTTCTATGTTCAGTGTAGTTAGTAACACCCTTAAGAGTGTGACTTAAACACAAAGATTTGATAAGGTGTTAATAATTTTTGAATGGCCATTCTTTATGTGGCCTGCTAAATGAGATACACTACTATTCACTTCAAGTCTCATTCATTCATTATTATTCTGGAAAGAGAAGAACTTTTCTGGAGATCTTATTCTAAGTGTCTCTTCAAGATGAGCACCTCTGCACTTGAATTTGAAATGAATCAGGGCAGCTGGTGTCATTGATGTCCAGTTCTTTTCTTCTTAATTTAAGTAAAATTAGACAACTTGTTGATCTCTAAATTGTAAGGAACATAAAAGGTAAGGAACATACACTGAAAAAGAAAACTTTATTTTAAAAAAATTTTACCTCTAGAGAGTCAATGGATTAATATTTTTTTAAAAACCAAAGTTATGAAAGAATCTTCAGTCTGCTTTTTTTTTATAATCAAAAAAGTCCCTGTAGTCTATTTGAAAGCCAATTAGTAAAGGACTACTGAAATATATTATAGAATATGTATGTATGTATATACATATATGTGTGTGCATGTGTATATATACATATACAGATAGAGATACATATGTGTGTGTGTGTATATAAAACAGCCGACAGAACTGGATGCTCTGCAGCTGTTAAAAAGAATGAGATTGTGCTATTAGCACTGACATGGGAGTTCTTTAAGACATGTGAAAATAAATCAAATGAGCTACTGTAAGTATTGATTTATGATCCCCTCCATGAAGAAATTTTAAATATATGTGCATATATATGCATTTATGTACAATGCACATTTTGTTATATGAGCAAAAAATGTTTTCTGAAAGAATACTAAGAAACTGTTAATAGAGTGAGAATGACTGGATGAAGAAGTGGAACATTATTTTTATTTTGTAACTTTCTGTATAATTTAAATTTTTCATTAACAAATTAATTGTTAAGTGATGTTACCAGAGGTTATCTGTGTGGTAGGGTTATAGAGTATTAGTATGTTCTTTACAACTTTATGCATCAAGGAAACACTAGAAAATATTATTTTTAAAAGCCACAGCCATGGAAATACAGTCCTGACAACAACAGCTCAGGTGATTACAATCAAAGTTCCATGGTTTCTTTAAAATCACATTAAATTATAAATTTAAGCTCTTTTCGTCTGATAGTAATGATGCTTGCTCAAGAAAACTTTTGATATGATATGTGAAATAGGCTCTGGAATGTAGTTGAGTCTTGGTAGACAAAGTCGTTTCAAAGTGTGATAAATTAGAATTAAGGACTTTAGAAAAGTATATTAGAAAATTTTGCGAAAAACATTCATACACAATTATTTCAGGAAAAAAATACATAAAATGAACGTGTTTGTTATGTTTAAAGATATTTCTCAGAGATATAATTTGTCACATTTCCTTTTCTTTAAGATTTATTTATTTATGCATACAAGCTGGGGTACAGGTTAGAGGTGTGGGGCGGCAAGAGGGCTCACCAGAGACAGAGTGGGGAGCAGAACAGGCAGATCAACCTAAATGTACTGCTGAGGGGAGGAGCGGGAGAGGAAGGAGAAGTCTGCCACGCCATGTGGGAATCTCCCCTGCTGGGTGTTGAACTTGCGTTGCTGCTGCCGACATCTCCACAGTGCAGCTCCCAACCACTGAGTGGCCATGGAGGCCCAATTTGTCACATTTCTTAAGAAAAAAATACCATTAAATGAAGGACTTTGAAACAGGTATAGGATGTTTTCCTTTCATGAAGTAGTTATTTGAGTCATTCTGCATTTCTTTCCTCCTACCTGATAGTCTCAGTTCTGTAGCTAGAATTACTTGAATTCAGTCCTGAGCATTTAATTAATGCACAGTGACACTGTTCTTCTTTAACTTCACACAGCAATACAGAGAACCCAAAACATTTTCATTCCCCTTAGACTTGTTGATTAACTGATTGATTATAAAGTAGGAAGGAAGCTGGTACTGGTGTAAATCACTTTCATAAAATTAATGATCACCTCAAAAGTTCTAGTCCATATTCAACAAGATCTAAGGAATGATTTTCACTCCATTGGAGGTTTTTCTCTTATTAAAAAATACTTTTTTGTATCCTTGAAGTTAAATTCAAAGTTGTGATTGCTCAGTGAGAAAGAAGCAAATCCGATTTGCACGTGTGACTGGTGAAGAACTTTCATACCTGGTGGTAATAGAAAGAGAGGAAGAGGGGCTTGATTTGGCTTCCATGAAGCCGAGGATTCTGTACTGTTTCTCAAAGTTCAGGGAGATGTAAAGGCATTTTCTTCCTTGCCAACAACACCTCAGAGGAGTGCTAAGTCCTACCGTATTTATTTAGACTTCCTAATGTGAGCCATCAAAATTGAGATAAAACACTGTTAATTCCTTGGGAGAATATTTCAACAAATTTTTGTAGGAGTTGATTTTTGCTACAAATGCATTTCAGTTAAATGTGCCCCAATATTTGCTGACATATTGCTTCTTCAGGTGATATTTGACAGTCTACACAATGAGCCTCAAATCTCTTACTAGGCCTACCCCTGATTTTTCTGCAAATACATCAGGGTGATGACTCACTAGGTCTTTCTCAAAATGGTTTTCCTCTTTCTAGGTCTTATGAGTCTCCCTGGAAACTTACTGCTGACTCTGATTCCTCTCTTTAAAGTTAGTCTGGTTTTAATTCCAGTTCAGACATGTTTGAAGACATTAACCCTTCACTGCCCATAATGGTCATGAAAAACTTAATGTTAAGTTTGAACCAACTCATCCCAGTCCTATTTCCCTTTGCCACAAGATGTTGTGACTCTCCATCCAAAGGGGGATTTGTTTGGCCTGATTGTGCTTCCTTAAAAGCCCTGAAAGCGGGTGTGTTTATTGTCTTTTGACTTTGAGGACTCCATGCTTGCTTACCTCCCATGACCTTCTGTCCCTGTATTTCCTTGTATGTAAACAATTTTGCAGCAGCAAAGCTCTCGGTGCTCTTCATGACCTTGGCAGCAGGCTGTGAGCAGTGGTTTTCAGAGAAAAATTTCTTCCTGAATACATATTGCTTCATGTCTCCAGGCCCCCTATGGGTTAGCAATACTCAGACATGTCATTTCTTTTCCACATAACCTTATTTTTAGACTGAGAATCTTCGGAAAGAACAAACTGAAAGATAATTTTCATTCATCTTTCAATTGTCTTTTGTTCCTTCCTTTCACCAACTATGAAGACTTCCATTTTCCCACATCTTTAGGGGATTGTCTCCACATTTAGTCTCCTTTCAGAAGAAAGATATTTCTACCTTCTCGCACAACTGGATTTTGACTTACAACTCTCCATTCTTGCAGAACTCAACCTCTCCATCTCCAATCATTAGGAAAGGAGCACAAGTGGGTTTCCGCCTCCAGACTGCACTGTAGAGGAAAAAAAAAATCTTCTGATTCCCATCCATAAAATTCCCATCCATAAAAGCCCAATACGGCTTCCTGGAGTGGTCTCCTTGCCCAGAAACAAACCTGGTTTAAAGAGAGAAGTTCAGAAAGCAGCAAATAATGCTTCTTTGCTGTTCCATTTGAAAATGTGCTCTCTCAGTATAGGGAGCCAGAAGTTGCTTGCCAACCACCTAGAGACTGGGAATTGCCAACTTGGTGCATGAAGATCAAATATGTGTTGTGGAAAAATTGGGGTCATGACTCGAGGCTTGGGAGTGAAAGAATTCACCAGACAGACAGAATGGAGGATAGGACAGGCAGACTTATTGAATACATTGCCGAGAGGATCAGCGGGCAAGATGCAAGATCCAAGATGTCTGCCCCAGTGAAGCCTGTGGGGCTCACTTTCATCAACTGTTTTCATGACTCAGGGAGTTGATCCCTGCCTGTTGTTATCTGCTTGAGACATGGGGTCAGTCTTCTGTACATGGGGTGCCTGGGTTCTGTTTGCCTGTTTCCATATTCCTTTGGAACTCTCGAAAGACCTTTTTTGGTTATGGGAACCCATGCCTGGTTCCTGAGGTGACTCCATTGGTTTCCCTTTCTTATCTACTTTGTTTCCCAGCATCTTCTGCTGAGGGACCAAAGTTTAACCATACTGACAATACAGTACTGTTTGGCTAGTCGTTTTTTAAAAAAATCTTTTGCTTTTGAACACCTCTCCTAGTTTTCTTTATCTTGGCTTCCCTCTGTCTAGTCCCCCAAGTCTTCTGCGTTTATAACCTCTTAGATGTAGCAGCAGATTTAGAGGATTCCTGAATTCCCAGCTCTATGTTGGGTCCTGTTGTGATGTCTTAGACAGGAGAGGCAAAGGCTGCAATTTCCACCCTAGTGGTTTTCCTGGGGCTTGTGCTCTTAAGAAAAAAGCATGAGATGTTAAAGTGGCAAAGTTAAGGGGGTTTAGAAAAAGGGATCAACACCGGCCAGCAGGAATGGGGGGGACATCTTGTTATGTGAGAAAGGGATTGGTGAAGGGTGGTGAGGGCCTGTGAATGGAGAAGAATAGTCAAAGTAATAAGATATACATTATATAAGATATAAGCCAAGGCGTAAACCTTGGGGGCAGGAGGAGGAAAGCGTTGTCGGAGTGAGGAGTTTGCTTAAAAAAGCACTGAGAAACCTTGCTTAATTCAAGGAGTTACAGATTCCTATTATTCTGACAGTGGTTTTTATTTTTTTTCTCTCCTTAAATACTCTTGCATTCTATATTTTTATGGTATGATTTTTGTCTTACTGTGAAACTGTGATCAGAAACTGCTTTGCTAAGTTCAGGCCTGTCATAGAAGGAATGGTCAAAACATTTTCATTGTTCTCTTCCCATGTATTTCTTCTTCCTCCTTTTCCACAAACTTAAACTTTTGTCAGCTTGTTTTTTCAGGATCAGCAGAGTCTGACCAGCAGGAGCTGGCTGAAGCAGGTGCTAACAAGGTATCAAGTCCTCTTGTTGTAGGCACATAAGTAAGCCCCAGAAGAGGCTACTGTATGGAGTGATCTTATGTTGTCAAACCCTCCAAGGAGAATATGCCACTCCTTTCCCCCATGAACATGTGGCCATAGAAAGGCACAAACAGTTTATAAGTCTGTACCTCCCCTTTACCTGTCCAGACCCACACCTAACCATTTCCCATTCACCCTGCTCCTAAAAGGTAGGAAGGTGGGTTTGAGCTGAGTCTCCCACCCCGATTCTGCTCAACAGGTTCAGTGTTTCTTTCCCTGCCGAAAAAACCTTCCATCTATTCAATGCAGGCAGCTGTTCCACTTTGGGATTTACAAACACATTGCCCAGGATGCCCCTCTGCCAAACAATGTGAACCAAGCAAGATTTGGGATTTACTATTTTGTGATGTTCTCCCATTAAAATCCTCTATATTTGTACACCTAGGAATTGTGGAATTGGTTCCCTCCAAAGGGTTAGATAGATTTTTTTCCAATATGCTCAGAGTAAGCCTCTTCCAATAAGTATCCTTGATATGGGGAATTAAAGGTTAATCAAGGCCCTGAGAGCCTGGAAGTCTATTACTATTATTTAAAGAATGCAGATTATTTTAAGAGAAGTGAAGTCCCTAGAGACTGAAAAGAGTTCTTCTTTTGTCTAATTCCTATCAAAGAAACAATCAATGATCCTCCTTTTTATAACCTACAAGAATGTAGTTTGTGGGGGAGAGAGTATCATCCAAGTGTAGGTTTATCAGTGAATATGTCCACTGTAACTGAGAAACTCATCTTTTTATTCTCAAAGTAAAGATGAAATCATACCCCCCTAGCTTGTCATGTGAAGTCTCCCCTTTCTCTCTCTATGATGCCCTAGGTTTTTAAATATAAGATATATATTCCTAGATCATCCCATTTTACTTTAGAATTTATAGTTATGTAAATTCTCTCAATGTATGACAACTAATTGATTTTTCCTTTGGTTACCTATCTGATGCTATTTTTATTACTCATCCAGCTTGAAAAGAGCCTCAAGGGGTGGGAGATTTTCCCCACTGGCCTGACAGAGTTAAATCCTGGGGTCTTCCACAGCCTTGTCATACATCATTAGGTATTTGAAAAACTTCATTCTAGAGTTCAAGTCAGAAATTGAGCCCGCACAAGGTCAAGTCCAATAGCAGAGACAACATAGGTGAAAATGAATATCTAGAATAATTAAGTTAGGCTAAGTTTGTTATTAATACATATGCACTGAATTTCTAAGGCAAGGTAGTTTATTTTTATGATCAACGATTTCACTAAAACAGTGTATTGATAATCACATTTCTCTCAGGTATCATTATTGTCAGGTTGATTGTTGGAACATTTAACCAGCAATAAGATGAGGCATCATCTTGGCCTCTAGGCTTATTCGGTTATTTATACTTATGAAATTCTTTTGAAAAATATTGATAGCTTCTAGCATTAGAGGTCTATGTCTTCTCCCTACACGATGTATGTTTAAATGACAACAAGTCTCAGAACAGATTCTGACACATGTACACAAACATATATTATCAGGGAAGGTTGAAAAGGTCATTCAACCACTTACCCATTGTCCTGTGGGGTTTTTGTTGTTGTTGTTGTTTGTTTGTTTTTAAGTACATTGACAGGATTCTTATAGGAGATATTCAATTTGATGGGGTCACAACAAAATTTTGACATCAGAATCAAGTGGCAGAGGTGACAGAGGCATTAGATGGAAACATGGACAGAATTCTACCCATGGAGTATCACTGCAAAAGGTTTGGGCTGCTGAATTTCTCAGATCAAGGGAGGTAGAATCAGTGGAAATCTTAGCCAACCACAGGACTTAACAATTCGTCTTGCCCATGAAAACTTATTTCTAACTCTTCTTATAACAACTAATAAAACCTCTGAAGCAGAGGGCATAACCCTTGCCTTGGTCTCTCCTGAAATTTGAATTCTTGAAAGGGTTCTTTAAATGTTAGCTAGTAACAATTAATTAATTAGCCTAAGTCACAGATAAAAGTAAAATATAAAGTAGTTACCATCTGCTTTGCCTGTGTTTTTTAGTTCCCCCTCACTCCAGTCTCCAGTGGTCCTCTAATACAAATATAACCTAAGCCGAACAGCATGCTTGTTACATATTCATAATCATGCTCCCAATCCTCAAGCCCCTCCCAAGTCCTCTGTTATCCTAATGAGATTGCCACCACTGAATTTCTCCAGTCGAGAAATAGCAGAACCTGAAATCCAAATGCAAATGATTGATTTCACAGAGACCCAGAGACAGCTACTTGGACCCATATATAGCAGATGCTGTAATGTGAGGCTCAGATCCGCCTTCAGGAATGTTCTGGACTCTTCCCTTAGCAACTGGGAGTTCTACTGGAGACAGCCTTCCTTGTCAGCTCCCCAAACTTGCAGACAGCTACTTTATAAAAGGTTACACCCCAAGAATAAAACTCCAACCTCTTTGCCACCGCACTTCTGAAGGCTCATCCCTGCTCCAGAGCTCCTAAGCTTCAAGTCCTGCCCAATCCTGCTTCTGCCCTTTGCCCACAGGGCTCGATCCCATGAGCACCTCCCCATAACCCTCCTACATTGATCTTTACCTCATTCTTATTCTTTTGGAACAATTTACTCTAAAATCACAGGCTCACAGAGGCTGCTCATCACTCTAGTAGCACGTACGGCAACCACACCAGAAAAGGAGGCATCCAATGTAGAGCGCCAAACAGGCCTGGATCCCCTGGTGTCTACACCATCCACACTGGCTGTTCTGGGGAGGCCTGCGTTCTGCTTTTGGATCTTATTTTTTGGTTTTGATCACTTGCTGATATTTTTAAAAGATGATTTTGAAACATCATTAAATTTAGGTGTGTGTGGGGGGGAGGGTGTGTGTTTGTGTGTGTGTGTGTTGAGTTTATACATACACTTAGCTAAAAGAGTCAATTCTATAAGGGTATTTGACAGAGACTGTTGGTTGGGCATTGACATCAGTTCTTACCTTCTTTAATAAGAGAAATTTTGAATGAGTTTTAGTTATGTCTGTGGATCAATGCATTTTGCGGCTTCCCTTGCAGCTTGGTAAGGCTGTGTACCCACAATGTGGCCAATTGAGCATGTGCCATTCTGGGGCAGGCACCCTGACCATACCCCCTTCCTACTGGTGAGATGACAAGGACTAGAATTGCTGCACTGGTGCCAGAGGAAGAAGCCACATTTGGGGATATAAAGCTGACCTTGCCACTCAGATTGCTTCTCTCGACCCTATCAGAGAAAAGAAATATGTATATTCTCACCTCTTTTAAGCCTCTGTATTTTGAGGGATATTTTTGTTAAAGCAGCTCAGCCTATCCTTTTATCCAAATAGCTTATTTACATTTAAAAAAGAATAATCCTCCCCATCCTCTTTTATCTGTTCCCAGTAACCATCATGATAAGTTTAAATAATGCATTTCCATCTGGTATTTCATATTGAGGCATTATCTATTGAGTTTCTAATTTGGACAATGAGTATTCCCCCTCTTTCTCCTTCTTTTCCTCCCTCATCATACCCCTGTACCCTTGCTATCCACTCAAAAATACTTGTGCTATACTTCTGAATAGATATTTATTGTTTCCATAATTATGAGAGTGCAAGTGGTATATAAAACTGGCCTCTGTGGTGCTCTATGGATGCTATTCTTTTCTGGAATAACATTTTGTTTTTCCCTGGAGAAGATATTGGGCTATTTATTTTTCTCATTTTCTTAGCTTCCCACTGACTTCTCACCCATTCAAACATAAACACTCTCCCCAGTTGTATGATCTCTCACTTTGTTCAAACACACTTGGGATGCAATCAGTTTTCTCTGTTTGTGGAAGTATTTCCAGAGATTTCTGACTGCTACACCCGAGATGTTTGCTCACTAAACCTGACATGTATGATCTTAACTGGACTCAGCACCAGTTCTATCCCTTTGGGTTGCTGTGCAAGTCTTAACCCCTCCAATGGGCTGCAAGGGCTACTGTGGTTACATGGAACCATGTTTCCTTCTATCTGACTCGAGAGAGCAACATACATAATGTTCTCAGTAGATGTTTTCTCGTAGGAACATTAATGACCTCTGCACAATGAAGACATAAGAGATCTCCAAGCTGGATCAATGTCTTCCTTCTTAGGGTTTAGACTTAAAACTCTTCTGATGTTAGGCAGAGAAATGGATACCAATTAACTGTCTTCTGAAAAAATAAAGGAACTCTAACTCAAGGTATTACTGCCTCAAATTTAATATTCTTTGGTTTATACCATTGTACATGGATACTGGCCAACCTTCAATTTGACAGAGTCTCCAAATATTTTGGGTATGGTACTAATGCATAATCTTTTGGTCTTTGTCCAAGTTCAGGTTTAGGTATAACTCTTACTGAGAATGCCTGGAATCTAAACAGCCTAGTTTAGAGCTTAAACAGAACACCCTTCCTCAATGTCCTTTTACTGCCAAGCCAGGCAGAGATTTCCCATCCCCACCTCAATAACCAGGGAATTCTGGAAAGACAATTCACCTTGGAATATTTTATTGTAAGATTAAACCCTGCATGGAGGCTGAGAGCATACTCAAAGGGTAGACTCTGGTCCACAGTTGTCGGGCTCATCTCACTTCAGTTATCTTTTCTAAATTCCAGTGTGATTTTTGGATGCCTAAAAAAACAATATGGTCTGGTGAAAGCCTATCAGCTGGGAGTAGGCAGGGAGAGGGTAGTGAAGATACTTATTTTTCTATTTTCCATTAGGGACTGAAGTGAAGTTAAACCACCGAATGCAATTCCTTAAAGTGTTCACACATACACACACACACACCTTACCACCACCACCAATACTCAAACTTAATAACCTAAGTAAAACAGTATGCTTGTTACATACTTGATAAACTCAATGGTTCATAATTTCAGTCTTACAATCGACATTTCAAAAATTTTGGAAATTATTAGGAGTTGAATTTCAGTTATTTATAAAAGCACATCTAAATGGAAATATCTTTGAAATTTGATTTTGACTTTTCCAGTCATCACCACACATTTCCAGACATCTACAGGACTCATGCTAGGTGCTGTCTACCACCCATACAGATGGCTAATGACAAAACCAAATGAGATACAAAACCAAATGAGGAAAGAGGTTGTGGACTTTATTTGCACCTCCAAGAAAGGATTGATTATATATCATTGAAAAGAAGGAGGCAAGCAATGTGAGAAAGGGCCAATACAATTGTGGGGTACAGAGTTAGAGATGGCCCTCACCTGGGTGGGGCCTATTTAGAGAGCGACAAATCTGCCCAGAACACAGGATTCAGGTGCAGGGGTAATAAGAGAGCACTGCGAAGGAGTAAATGGATTCTACATTGTGGTTGAGCTGAAATGCCAACTTAAGGGATTTGGACATCTTGAAGGCATTGGGAAACCACAAAAGGTTTCTGTTGTCCTTTAGGGGTGTGGGTTTGGTTAAGGAGGGGAGGAAATGTGATATATACAAGCACTGCTTAGAGATGATTCATCTAACCATGGTGTGTGATGGATCAGAATGGAGAGGAAGTGAGGCTTGGGAGTCAGGGGCTGCGGCAGACTCAGGGTGAGGAAATAAGAGCCAGGCCTAAGGCTACCTAAGCAGTTTGACTGTAATCTACACTACAGGTATGCCACCATTTCACACCTTGTCTCAGGTAACCTCTACAGCACCCCATGAGGTAGGTATTGCTTCATCTCACAGATCAGGAAACCCAACTCCAAGAGGCTCAAGATCACATCACTAAACAACAACACAGGTGGGATTTGAAGTCCCTTTTTTCTGATGTCCATGTTTTTTCTGCTAGGACATTTCAGCCTTATGTTTTTAATAATGGGTAATCATAGCAGTGACAGGGGATGTGGAAGGACACCCTCTTTAGGAAGGGGTTAGCCTTGACACCGCGGTGTCCTTTTGTTGTATCACAGTTTGGGGAGTAACTCAATCCTCTTATTTCCAGTAGGGATTTGCAGAGTAAAAACCATTCCATGATGCAAGAGTCTCCCTAAGGGCCAAGTCCTGTGATCACTCTGAGATGGAAAGTGAATAGCGAAACATGTTTCAGGTTTGTGGGAAATTGTGGAGGACAAGACAGAAATCATAAAGGCACAATTGAATTACGTTGTGTCGTGGCCCCTGGGATAACAGCTGTTTTCCAGGTCTACAATTGTTCTCATTAGTAAATTAAAAACGTGAAGCCCCAAGTCTGCAGCTTTGCACTGCTCTGGCCACGTGGTGACAGGAAGCCCTGTGTTTGTACAGGTGGGGAAGCCAGCAGCCTTGCAAAGTGGGTGGCTAGAAGCCCTGCCCCGAGCACAGGTGGGGTAGCAGAGGAAAAGCAAACCCAGGAAGAAACTTGTGTGTTCTTGGTGTCAGCTGCCCTGTGCAGAGAGGAGTGGCCTAGCAGGACTGCCCACGTTGGTGGGTCATTTTGGAGCCAGATTCAACTAATAGTTGGTGCCCTCTCCACCATACCTGATGTAGAAGAATTTAGTCCTGGCATAAGGTCAGGGCCCTTTCCGAGCAAATTCTAAAAGATCACCTACAACTCAATACCTTTCTACACAGCTGAGAACAACCCAAACCAAATATGCTTTTAAAGAACACATTTAAGGATTTCATTTTTTTTTAAATTTCAAAAGAAATAAGTAATGCAAGACCTAGGAGTGTCTACCACAGGTTTGGTGTTTGGGGAAGCAAGGTGCCAGGCCAGGTGGAACCACCCACATGGCAGCAGCGTTGTCAGGGTTTCTGTTTTTAAGAGTGATGGGAATTGATTAAATTATCAAAAACAAACACATCTACAGATAAACAATAGAGGGGCATGCATAGACCGCTGCTGAGAGTATGTCAACAAGCTGATTATAATCAATCTGTTTCTGTTCACCCAAGGTGCAAAAGACAATGAGGAAACAACAGATGTGTTAAAACCAGGGTTCTGCAGGTGCCCCTCTGACCGAGCCCAAGGTCTACGTGTGCAGCCTCCCACCTGCGGCCTCCGCGCAGCAGGGCCACACACACTGAGGGTGCGGTCCTTGACTCAAAGACTATGAAATGGACAATGATGTTAAAATTCATTTACCATGAGCATCAAGCTTGGTGGTAACACCAGTCTCTACTGGAAATTCAGATGTCAGTTATCATTTCTTCAATCAAAAGACATTTAACATTAAAGAAAAAGTCAGAAAATATAAATTATTGAATATTGAAAACCAGAAGAGGAAAAAGAGAGGGGAAAGGACAGAGGTTACCATGAATGTGAATGTACTGGCAAACTGAGAAAAGTCAGGTGACTACAATTAAAGTAAAACAATGTATCTCCAAATGTAGCCTGGGATTTTTCTCACTAGCAAGTTCACAGAATAAAAATGTTTCTCCTGGTGAGACAGGTGACCTCACATTACTGAGGAACAAGCGAGTGCCACAAAAATCAACTGAGAAATATCTATGTGCTGGGAAGTGTGTCAGGGACAAAGAACTGACCGAGTTCGGCAATGTTCCTGTCCTGGAAAACTTCTAGAGGGGAAACAAGAAACAAGCACATCTAAGTAAATATGTAACAGAGCACCAGGCGGAGACAGGTGCTGTGCAGAAGAAATACTCCAATGTGTACAAAGAGTGTGACTGCAGGCACATGAGGTCAAAGGATCTTCTCTGGTGGGGAGGTGTTTGACCTGAAACCTGAGTGAAAGAGAGAAACAGCTGAGTCATCATCTCCTGGTGAGTTTTCTGGGAAGAGGGAAGTGGCAGCACGTGCCTATCCTGCTCGAGACAGAGGAGCAGCCTGAGGCTGGAGGCAGAGTCTACCGCCTGCTCTGCAGTACCAGTCGCCTGGCCTGTCCACAACAAGGTATGAAATGAGGTTTCAGAAGTACTCAAAGCTATGGCAGATGCCTTTATCAGCCATGTAAGGACCTTAGATTTTACTCCCAGAGTGACTGGAAGCCATCAGCAAGTTCTGAGGAGGGGAGGGGAGTGGCTTGACATACTTCTAGAAGATCTCTGACTCCTGGGTAGACATAAACCTGGGGAGACCAGGAGACACAGTAGGGAGGTCAGTAAAGTGGCTAAAGGGCTGTAATGGTGACAATAAAATAAAAATAAAGTTCAGATGGAGTTCTTGTGCCGCAATTAGATCCTACACTGTTTCACCAACCCCTACAATGACGGGTTCTTTGGCTCCAAAAAATGAATGAAACTGCTCTGGCAGATTGAGTAGATTTGGGTAGTTTGCTAATAGAACTTAGGCAGAAAGAGAAGCCAGGGCTAACAGTGACCTTTACCATCTCAGGATACCCTTACCTCAATTGCTTTGACACCAGGTTGGGAGGAGAACTAGAATGGACAGAGCACATACCTCAGAAAAATTCTCCCCTGTGGGTCCCTGATCTGGAATGCCATTTCACTTTCTTTAAAAGAAAAGGAAATTCCTGAGGGCTTAAGGAATGTCTGTCAAGGACTCCTAAAGGCGTCCCAAGAGGGCAGATCTGGAATTCTGATGGAGCCGCAGGGAGGGGCAGGCGTCTAGGACTGGCTGAGCAGGAGGCCTTTGTGAGACCCCACCTTGGTGGGCATGCCACCGCTTCCTTCCTCAGTCACTGAGGGCATCTGAAGGGACCACCTCTGAACAACGCCTTTGAGAGCAGATTTTGATGGAATTATGGCAGGAATATTGAGAATGCTCCTGCTTGAGAAAGGAGGCAAAAAGATACTTAAGAAAAGGGAGATGATTAAAATTAACCAATTGCTTATAAACACCAACTCCTGAACTAATTTGTGCCCATTTGTTGTGACCTCGTGATCACTATCTTTTGTAGTAAAGGGAGAGTTTAAGGCCACCCATTTAGAAATGGAGGAATTAAGATTCCAAGCCAAGCTCATTTTTTCCCATCTTGCCAAAACCACAATAGTGGTGGTTTCAAGAAATGGCTGTATATCTTTTGACTTCCTATCAGTGACTCCTGTCCTTGAATCTGTGTGAGTATACGAGTACTTTAAACAATATGTATGGCAGAAGTGGTCCTTCGTAACCTCCCAAGACTAGGTCAGGAAAGGGCAGGCAGCTTCCATCTGGCTCTCTTGGAACCCTTGCTCTTCGAATGTTCCTTCTTGGAACTTACCGGCCACGCAGTGAAAAGCCCAGACACATGGAGAGGCCACATGCAGACGCCCTAGTCAACGGCCCTGTTGATTCAGCATGGAGGAGCCCATCCCAGGAACCAGACATGTGAGTGAAGAACCATCCTGGGCACTAATCCTATAAGGCCGGCTGCTCCAGTCTGCCCAGCTGAGGCCATAGGCATCATGGAGCATAGACCAGTCATGTCTACACATGCCCTTTCCAAAGTCTTGACCTACAGAATCTATAAACATAATCTAATAGTTGCTATTTTAGACCATTAAGTTTGGGGACAGTTCACTGTGTGGCAATAGACAACTGGACTGGTAATTCTGCCTTGAACTCACTTGAAGGAGCAAATAGATCTAAGATCACAGGTCTTTTGGGAATGAGCAGTATGTGCCATCGTTTTGAAATACATTGACTACAAAAACAACAAACTGACCCTTCATTTGCTTTCAACTTTGGTCCAGTTTTCTAGAAATGTCTTGTAAATCCTGTCACATAAACAAACAGTAGACATCTGAAAAGAAAGGTTTTCTCACCAAATAATCGATACATCTTTCTATGTATAATGTAAATGAAGTATTTCTGGTTTATGTAAGATCATGAAGGTCTCCTTTAAATATAATAATTCCATGTTCCATAATCTGTTAAGTTATTTGGAAGTTCATGGCAAATGACATCCTAAAGCAATGTTTGGTGGAAGCAGTTCTAAAAGTATTTTATTAACTTCATTTTTTTTCAAGAGTTATATATATATATATATATATATATATATATATATATATATATATATATATATATATACACATATATAAAAGATTTTTATTCATTTATTTATGCATACAAGAATTGGGGTCTAGGCCAAAGGTGCAGGGGTGAGGAGGGTGAGAGGATTAACCAGAGACAGAGTAGGAAGCAGCACAGGCAGATCTATTGAAATACACTGCTGAGGGGAGCAGCGGGTGAGACAGGAGAGGGTTGATGCGCCATGTGGGTTAGCTCCCTGGCAGGGGATCGAAATCAGGCCACAGTGGCTGGTGATAGCTTGATAGCGCTGAGACTTAATTCTTGTGCCACAAGGGAGGCCCTCAAGAGTAATATGTTTTAAGCTGTATTTCATATTCAAGAAATCTTGGTCAAAATTACATTTTTTCAGATACCCAAACTATATTCAGATTACATTTGAACATTTCTCTGAGGACTCTATGTACTATTTATTTGCTTTTGACAAGTATGACATCCCATAAATATTTTTTTAAAGATATGACTTGTCCCTAAAAATCCCCTTCAATTAAAAATATACTATATTGAAAATAAAGTGGCTGCTTATCTAAATTCAATTCTCTGTAGCATTTTGTAAAATTTCATGACCATAGAGAATGAGACCTTGTGCTTGATTTGAGGGAGTCTGAAACAAAACTTGGATATGAAGACATAAGTGTGTCGGGGAGCTGGGTGACACAGCCAGGTCCTTCTTTTCAGTCTTTCAGCATGCCTGTGGGGGACATAGCAGCTTGGAATTTCTGGGAGTAAAGAATTCTTCAGGAATAATATTTGAGAGAGGAAATAGAGGGTTTTTTTGAATAGAGTTTGGGAAAATATGTGGAACAGAACTGGGAGAAAATAGAATGCATAATAGTTAAAGAGGGGTAGTTGGCAGGAACTGGGAATGACAGGAGAAGGGAAAGAGTGAGAACAAAGCAGTGGGTGATTGCGAAGTAACACTAAGAGAACTGAATATCCTTGTCACCAGCATGACTGTCTTGTCAATGGCAAGGGCTATGTGTTTCTCCTGGCAGGCCTGCTGCCTCAAGGGTCCTGTTTGTTGCATGAATGGGGCAATGCCATACCCATGAACTGCAGATTCCTTTTGTGTGTGTGCACTAAGGATTGTGGCAGAAACCCACATGAAAGGTTTGGGTTGCTGCAGTGATAAATCTTCTGGAAGATTAAATGGCTCTGATGACTTCCATGCTACCATCTGGACTGTGGTCATTTTGAAGGTTAACTCTTTACTTCTTTTGATTGGTGTGGCTAGCATCGCTTGTGTTGTTAGATTAAAAATAAAACAAGGGAAATCCACCTCACCACCACAAAGCATACAGACTTAAAGCAAGTAGAGGTTTGCTCAGAGCTTGTCGGCAATGACTCAGCAAGCTACTTGAAGCCAGAGGCTCCAGTAAATCTAAACATTCGATAATGCTTATTTTTGCTTAATTAAGTGAGGCAAGGCCAAATCATCAGACCTACTACCATGTAAGCGGTGAGCAGTTTTTTTAATAAAAAAAATTGTTCTCAAGATTGCAAGGATACCTGTGTGCTCACCTGTATCTAGACCCATTAAAGGAGGCCTACCTTCCATTGAGAAAAACATATACAACTGCAGAAAGTTTCTTGAGTAAAGTCACCACGTTTTATACTGCTGTACATTCCCCATATAGTAACCACTCCTATAAGGGCAGGTCTCCAGAAACTATTGAGATAAATTTGTATGCAAAGGATTTATTAAGAAAGTGCTCCCAGAGGAGATCAGTCAGTCAGGAGGGCAGGTGGACAGTAAGGGCACTATTTTCAATGGAGTCTGTCAGGGGTGGTGTCAGTCTGATTCTTCAGGGACTCAGGGGTGTAAGTTATATCTCAGAGTTTGTCCCAAGTGGCAGCAAAGAAACTGGACTTTCCTGTACTCTAAGCATGAAGTCCTCTTGGAAATAAGACCAATAAAAATTGCCAAGTATGAAAATAATTTTGGTGGGCTTAAAAATATGGAAAGGAATAATGTTCAAATGTGGTTAAGGTATGAGTGCCCTTCTCAGTTGTTATTATAAATAAACGGTTCCAAATGCCTAAGCCCTTCTATATTTCCCTGTTCCCCTCAAACTTGAGTTCTCTGTAAGAATGGATTCAGAAGGTTGGACATCTAATTATGCCAGAAAATAATGCGACTTACATTTTCAGTTATTATTGTTTTGTTTCACAACAATCCTCCTCTCTGTAGTACAAGGAACCCCTCTCTGGTACAGGGAATAAGTGGGATTTAATCTATATTGAATGGTTAGGCTTTAATTCACTGAGTTACCAGCTGAACAGATATCTGTTGTGTGCCTTTATGGTTTAGACATTGTGCAAAGCTTTGTAGATACAAAACAACAAAAGATATAATCTGTGAAGTTGACATTCTTGGAACAAAGCCTGTTAAGGATGGAGGGAGACATGAAACTAGAGAGGTAATCAGAAGTGTTATTGGGAAGCTTCTCAAAAACTATACTAAATAGTCAGTTTTCATTGGTCATGCTTCCTGAAGCACTTTGTTATAAAAAAGACTTTTAAAAAAATATTAGCTTCCTAATTCCCTTTACTTAATTCTAGAAGTCTGAGACTGAAAGATGCAAACATATTCTGACTCTTTAAAAGACTCATCTTTCTGTCTATCATCTTGTGAAGGTATAGTGATGTCACTAAAGGATCGCTTTTATTTGACTCCATTTTTCTCTTCTCCTTTACTTCTTTTTTCTTTACTCTTGATCTCTGAGCCTCTACTTTCCAAAAAAACCTTTATATTGGGGTTACCCTAGTTAAAATCCTTCTGACCTGGACCCAATGTTCATTCTTTCTTTGCTGAAGTTAAGTGCTTTCCTTGCAACTCCTTGAGTCTTCATAGGGATATACCCCTCTATACTCTATCAGGCTACTATATTTAACTGAGTTCTCATGTGAACCCAGTTCAAGTTGTGTGTAGGAACAACATAAATCAGGATCCTGTCAGGAAAACAGAAGTCATACTCAGCGGTCCAACCAGAATTTTGTAGATAACAAAAGGTATAGTAGAGGGAATAAACAAAGGTGCTGGGACAATTGCAAGGACACAGAATACAAGGAAAACTCAGATATAAGCAATAGTAGGAAGCTGTTTATCACCACAAAGACCAGAAGGACTTAATAAGGAGGTGGTATTACTAAATTTTTCAGTAAAGAAGGAACCCCTCCCAGAAACAGTGCCAGTATCTAGAGCTGATGGTGGGAGTATAGAGGAAAGTCAGCCTAAGCAAAGAGGAAAGGAAAAATATTCTGGCCTCAAGTCTTTAACCAGACTTTCTTATTGCCCAAACCCAGTAGGAAACTATTTGGTAAGGGAGTTCTTGGAAAATGAAATTTATGGGATCAGCCTTTGGGGAAATAGAATAAAGGAAGGAGAGAATTGGGAATGAAACAGAAAGTAATTAAGGAAATGGGTAGCACACATTCCATAAATGAGAGCATCCTTCCAACAACCAGAACCCTCAACCCTGAGCAATGTTATGTTAATCTAAAGTAACTTGTTCTTCATGAGGTTTCAATGAGTATTGCCTAATGTTATATGTGCCTTAGGGTTTTTTCAACTGAATTCTATGATTGGAGACATCTATGTTTTCTAAAATTGTGTATACCCATACTGAATGTGGGTTTTACATATGGTATTATAATGGAGAAGATGGAAAGGAAATGTTGACATGGATATTACACTGAGAAAAATTAGTAATGACCTATTTTCTATGACAACGAGTAATTTTATCACTGAGGAGAAAAAGCTAATTATTTTATGATAAATGTTAAATTTAATCTACATTTAAAATGACATTAAAAGGATTAGCTTATGTGAATAATTCATCCTTATGATCAATAATAATGAAAGGTTAATTCATGTGAAAAAAAAATTGATATATAAGAAAAAAAATCAACATAAACCTAATGAAGGAATTAAAAGTTCTACACAGAGAAAATTATATGACATTATTGGCCTCCCTGGTGGCGCAGCGGTTGAGCGCTGCGCTGTGGAGCTGTCGGCAGCGCGCGATGAGAGTTCCACGCCCAGCCAGGAAGAATCCCACATGGTGCGGCAGACCTCTCCGCCTCGCCCACTGCTCCCCTCAGCAGTGTATTTCTGATCTGCCTGTTCTGCTCCCCACTCTGTCTCTGGTGAACCCTCTCGCCGCCCCATGCCTCTGGCCTGTACCCCAGCTTGTATAAATAAATCTTAAAAAAAAATATGACATTATTGAAAGAAATACAAGAAAACAAACAAAAAAAGTAAATATTCCCTGCTCAAGGATTGGAAGAATCAACATTGTCAAAATGGTCATCCTCCCCAAAGTGATATATGTCTTCAGTGCAATCCCAATAAAAATATCAATGGCGGGCCTCCCTGGTGGCACAGCGGTTAGGCGCTGCGCTGTGGAGTTGTTGGCAGCGGAGACGCGAGTTCGACACCCAGCCGGGGAGATTCCCACATGGCACGGCAGACCTCTCCTGCCTCGCCCGCTGCTCCCCTCAGCAGTGTATTTCTGGCGATCTGCCTGTTCTGCTCCCCACTCTGTCTCTGGTGAACCCTCTCGCCGCCCTGCATCTCTGGCCTGTACCCCAGCCTGCATACATAAATAAATAAATCTTAAAAAAAAAAAACCAATGGCATTTTTCAAAGAACTGGAGTAAATACTGCTGAAATTCATATGGAATCACAAAAGACCCCAAGTAGAAAAAAAAAACCTTGAAAAAGAAGAAAAGAATGGAGTTATCACACTTCCATTCCTCAAACTATATTATAAAACCACAATAACTAAAACAGCCTGGTACTGGAACAAAACAGACATACAGACCAGTGGAAAAGAACTGAGAGCTTAGAAATAAACCCACATATATATTGACAGTTAATCTATGACAGAGGAGACAAAATATACAATGGAACATGGATAGCCTCTTCAATAAATAGTGTTGGGAAAACTGGACAGCTGCACGCAAAAGAATGTGAAACTAAGCCACTATTTCACACCATACACAAAAATCAATCAAAATGGATCAAAGACATGGATGTAAGACCTGCAATAAATAGAATACATAGAATAAAACACAGGCAAACATTTCATAACATAAGCTTTCATGGTGTTTTTAAGGCTACATCCCTAACAGCAAGAAAAACAAAAGAGAACATAAATGAGTAGGACTATATCAAACTAAAATGAAAAGACACCCTACTGAATGGGAGAAAATATTTGCACACTGTGTACCTGAGAAGGGACAGATATGAAAGATACACAAAGAACTTATAAAACTCTACAAAAATGAAACAAATAAACCAATAAAAAAATGGGTAAAAGAACTAAACAGACTCTTCTCCAAAGAAGACATAGAGACTGCAAAGAGGCACACAAGAAACTGTTCCCTGATCATCAGGGAAATGCAAATCAAGACCACAATGACATACCATTTCACACCTGTGAGAATGGCCCACCTCTGAAAGACCAGAAACAACAAATGCTGGTCAGGATATGGAGAAACAGGAATCCTCCTACATTGCTGATGGGAATGCAAATTTGTCCAACCTTTATGAAAAACAGTATGCAAGTGTCTCAAAACTTTAAAAAATGGTTCTGTCATTCAAACCAATAATTACACTTGTATGTATCTAGTGAAAAAATTCAAAAACACCAGCTGTAAAGGAAACTTGCAGTACCATATTTATTGCAGTGCCATTTACCATAGCAAAATTATGGAAACAACCTAAGTTCCCCAGAACATATGAGTGGATCAAGAAGACGTGCTATATACACACAATGGAATACTATTCAGAGATCAAAAAAGATAATCTCATGCCATTTGTATCAACATGGAGGAGCTGGAAAGGATAGTGTTAAGTGAAATAAATTAGAAGGAGAAAGATAAATACCAGATGTATCACTAATATGGGAATGTAAAATAACTAAATTAATAGTTAGATAAAGAGAAGCTTAAAAACTAACCCTTGATAGCTGACTACAGAACTTAAGCACCAAGTGAGAAAGGGGCAGGGAAGAGGTAAGAACATGGAGGAGAAAAAGGACAATGGTGTATGGTGGTGGAATATGGCTGAGTGAGTGGTGGTTGTACTACAGTGGTAATATCTGATTAGGGTATTACCATCTCTTTTTATAGCTGAATAGTATTCTATTGTGGATATAATCACTGCTTCTTTACCTGTTTCCATAAATAACTATTGTGAATAGTGCTGCAGTGAACATAGGTGTATATATATATCCCTTTGAATTAGTATTTCTGCATTCTTCCAGTAGGTATCTAGGAGTGGAATTGATAGATCCTATGGTAGATCTATTTTTAACATTTTGAGAAACTTCCACACTGTTTTCTATGGAGATTGGACCAGTCTACATTCCCACAGTGTGTGAGGGTTCATTTTTCTCCACATTCTTGCCAATATTTGTTGTTTCTGACCTTTCAGAGATGGGTCATTCTCATAAGTGTGAGGTGGTGTCTCATTATGGTTTTGATTTTTATTTCCTTGATAGTAAGTGATGATGAACATTTTTTTCATGTGCCTATTGGACTTTTGTATGTCTGGAGAAATTTCTATTTAGTTCTTCAACCCATTTTTTTTATTAGGTAGTTTTCTTTTTTATTGGATTGTATGAATTATTTGTAGACCTTGGATATTAACCCTTTGTCAGATGTGTGATATACAACTATTTCTTCCCATTCAGTTGGGTGTCCTTTGTTTTACTGATAATTCTACTGTGCAACTTTTTAGTTTGATGTAGCCCCATTTGTTTATGTTTACATTTGTGCCACCCCCACTGCGCTATACTGATTTATTATTACAATCAGATTTTTAGTAGAACTTCTATGTATATTGTCATGTCATCTGAAATCAGTGAAAGCTTTACTGCTGCTTTTCCAATTTGGATTCCTTTTATATCTTTTACTTACCTAACTGCTTTTAGCTAGAACTTCCAATACTTTGCTGAATAGTTGTGGTGAAAATGGACATCCTTGTCTTGCACTAGATCTTAGTGGGAAAGCTTTCAGTCTTTCATCAGTGACTATGATGTTGACTGTGGGCTTAATAGTAAAAACTCTTCATTATGTTGAAGTATTCTCCACCTATCCCCAGTTTTTTTAGAGTTTCTAACATAAATGGATGCTGAATCTTAACAAAAAATGATTTCTCTGAATCTATTGATATGATCTTATGACTTTTATCTTTCCTTTTGGTAATGTGGTGAATTCCATTGACTGATTTTCAGATGTTGAATCATCTTGTAACTCTGGAATGAGCCTCACATTTCTTATAAAGTATATGGTTTACCTCTCCTGTCTTGCCCCCTGCACCCTTCAGCAGTGTATTTCAATCAATCTGCCTGTTCTGCTCCCCACTCTGTCGCGGGTGAATCCTCTCACCCCCTACAACCTCTGGCCTACACACCAGCTCTTGTGTGCATAAATAAATCTTTAAACAAAAAAAAATATATGGTCTGTCATCCATACAATGAGCAATGCACTAACCAACAACATAGAATATATGTTTGACACTATTTTCTCTTGAAATAGAGATTTTTAAAATACTAACTAGATATTGAGGAAGGGTTTTGAAGACCTAGAGAAGTAAGAAGCTAGCATGTTTCATAGAACATCTTTCCACAAACAGAAATGGTCTGAAGAAATGGTCTGAAGAGGTTTAGGCAAGGACAGTGGAGCTGCCAGTCCTTGTTCCCACTCAATGCCAAATTGTTGGACAGTGAATGAAGAGTTTGTGTGATTGCCTGTGTAGAAAATTCTTATGCCTTAGATATTGTTATGTGTGTATGGTCAGGTTGACATTTTGTTTTAATAGTTAAATCATTATATTTACTTTATCTCCTTAATGGTGATACATTCAGCTTCCTCAGAGAAATGGATTTGCAAACATCCACTAATTCATTCCTCCAGCCATTCAAATAATTGATGTTATGGACCAAATCCCACGTCAGGCATTTGGAAAAAAGTGAATTAGAATAGACCAAGTGAAGGGGAAACTGGTGGGAAAAAAAAAAAAAAACGAAGGCCACAGAGCTTCGCCAGGAGAATTTAATTTGGATTATATTTCCTAAGAATGATATGATCTGACTCCCACTCTGAAAGTAACATTTTGTTTTCTAGGGAAAATGGACAGAAAGGTGCCAAAAGTGTAGTAAAGAGACCAGTAGATACATTGCAGGAATCCAGGCGAGGGTTCTAGCAGTGGAGGCAGTGAGGCAGCCTGGGATTCAGACCACACTGTAAACGCAGATAGACTTTGCTGGAGGACAGGAAATGAGGCATGAATGGAAAAGCAAATGGAAAAGTAAAGTCAATGATGCTTGGACTTTCACAGTCTTACTGGGCAAAAGCACTAACATTTTGCTGAAATGGGAGTGGGGGGGAGGGATGGAAGGTCTAGGGCGGTAGGAGAAGAGTTCATTTTTAAACCTGGGAATTAGCCTTGCTATTGGAGATGTCCAGTAGACAATGAGGAGCTGGTACATATTTCCCAAGATGCAATTTTGCATTTGTTCAGTAGTCTCAGAGTTCAGAGATAACTTGGCCCAGAATTTGCAGGAAATGTACTTCTCAACTGCTCACTATTCTGGGCTGACTTGTTGGTCTTCCAGATTCTTATGGTGCAGTCCTGATTCCCTTACCTCAAAGTGTGACTGTGCTTGGAGACAAGGGTTTTAAAGAGATATTTAAGTTAAAGTGAAGTCCTTAAAGGGGACCTAATCCAATGCTATATAAGAAGAGATTAGGTCATAGACGCTCTCACAGAGGGAAAACTTTGGGAGGACACAGGGAGAAAATAGCCAAGTACAAGCCAAGGAGAGAGGCCTCAGAAGAAAACAATTATGTCCATATCTTCATCTCAGGGTTATAGCATCCAGAATAGTGAGAAAATAAATTTCTGTTGTTTGAACCACCCACATACTCTGGCAAATGAATACACTCACCTTGACAATTAAAAAAAAAGCTGTATTTTATTATATGCATCCTTTCAAAGAGAGGTTTGAAATTGAACTCTTCCATCTCCAAATAAATAAAATTGAAATTTTTTACATTTTCTCACTGAAATTACTTACATTTTCTATCTGAATAGTCAAACCTCTGTATTAACAATAATTTCTGCTCCTTACACTGAGCATTTGCCCCCAATAATACTTTGCAAACAAATTCATTATTTCTCACTGTAACTACTGGATTATATTATAAAAACCATGAGATCAAAATATTTATCATTACCTAGATTTAAGATTAATTGAAAGGAGAACTAGCATAGTGTCCATTTCTTAATATTGATCTGTGCACTTCTAATTGTGGTATATAACAACAATGGCTTTGACAGAATATTGTTTTCTGGAATCATCTGGGATTACATGGCTTAGTCTACAGCATAAGGTTAATAAATACTAAGAAACAGTTCAATCACTTTCTTAGGAAGAAAAAACTAAGTATAGAAAAGCTGTAGGGAATTTGTTAAAAAATAAAGCTCACTTGAGCCAAATACAAAATATTAGATGGAGTGTGGGGATGTGCTGGTGGTGATTGTATGTGATTAAGGGAGATGGAGAGCAAATCTTTGAAAATAGGATAGGAAGCCTAGAGTCCATCTTGAAGCAGTGACTCCTTCTTTTTCACTGATAAATAGCTATTTAAGATCTAGGTCCATGGAAGGATTTAAACAGCTCTGGAGGCATAAAGATCTCCATTAGGTGCTATTTTACAAATTATTATCAATTCCCATTTTTATTGTACTGAGGATGGGTAAAGGAGGGAGCTGTTACCGGAACCAAGCTGCCTTAGCAGTGGGAGCTGGCAGGCACAGTGGTGCCTCTCACCCCACTGCTCCACCATAAGTCAGTTGTGGCAGTTGCTCCTCAGAGCCCAGTAACTGCTGTTTTGAATGGACCAATCAGGGGTTAGGAGGTGATGGGTAAATGGTCCAATCAGCCACTGGATTGAAAAATGGTCCAATCAGACTTATGGATGGTACTTTGAGAGAGGATATAAGCCAGGAGTGGAGGGACCCAAGTGGGGAAAAGAAGGGTAAAAAAAAAGAGAGAGGAAGCCAGTCCCAGAGAAAGACGGGGGGCCCTGAAGAGAAGAACAGGAGAAGATGACTACGACACCAGCCCCTAGGAGAAGAAAGATGAAGTTTCCAGACTCTGAAGAGAGAATAAAGAAATCCATTCCTGGCATCCGAGGAAGAAAGAAGAAAAGAAGCGTCCAGCAGCCACCCTCCAAGGAGGAAGAGAAGGTGAAGGACTCTGCAGAGACTGGGCCTCCGGTCCTGTCTCTGACAGTGCCTGAAAGGAGCATCAGAGGCCCTGGGCCTGGTGTCTCAAAGAGCTGTTTGTTGGTATAACCCAATACCTCACTAAGAGCTACCATTGCTTTCTGGGTGAGGCAGCCACCACGCCACCACTTCAGGATGCAGTAAGGTCTCTGTTTCCTGTTTGTAAAATAAACCCCATGTTTGTTGTTGTTCCTGTAGCCTGAAGTCTCTTGCAATTGTGCGCGTGGGTGAGAACTCACAGACAGTGACCTGTCCTCTTATCAGGCAATGTGCTTTGTTGGTTTTGGCCTTTTGGACCTGGGGCTTTTTGGTGGCTCTTGCCTCAGAGTCTGGGCAGTTGTGCCCTGTCCGCCCCACTTTCAGAGCTACCAGATTCCAACTATGAGACATGTAGTCTCACACAGGACCCCTATCATGCACCACTGTGTCCGTCCTCACGTCTTTGTTCACTGGTGGCCTGTAACTGTCTCCTGCTGAGATTTAATTTACTTCTTTTTTTTAAAGACCTGTTTATTTTCAAAATTAAGTGAATTTCTGTTTGTTTTTGATAGCTTTAATTAAGATGCCGACTCCCCTACTTGGCCAGACAGCTTGTTCCTGCAGTGTCTATTAAATCAAGGACAGGGTTTCCAGGCATGGGGTAGTCACAGCTTGTTTTGAATTATCAAACTGTCCATTAACATGGCTCACAAGGAAGTTGCTTCGACAAAACAGCTGAACTCTTTGCTCGAATAAGTTTTATGAACTGGATGGTACCCTCACTTTGTATTAGCTTCATTAACCCTTGTTATTTATTCTACATAAGTGGTTAAACTTAAGGACCTGAATGTTCAGGATGTTTGAAGTAGGAACTGATGATTTTTTTTTAGCTCAATTTATTGGTTAATTAGAACTAATCCCACATCTGATCTTTTGATGAGAGATGACAGTAAGTCTTTTTGCTCTTCTCTGTGAATGGCACATGGATTTAGACAAGTATTTTCCTCTCTGACCCCTTTGCTGATTCCTAATCTAATTTTCCAATTTAGATTATTTTTGGTAGACTATTTGCAGAACCATTGCCCAAGTTAATAAGGTTTAGAAGATTGTTTTTCCAGAATGTCTCCAATCTGCCATGTTTCCATGTTATTTCTGCAGTTTTAGTGTCTTAAGTCTAAGAAGACATAGCAAAGAGAAATTGCTAATAATTTCAAATTGTTATTGAAAGATGTATTTCAGATGATTTTATAAAAATCAGGTTGGCAATCTGCAGTTGCTATCCAGGCAGGAGGTAAGATAAAAACATATTCTTTGAAGTCTATTATCATTTCAACTTTTCATTTTTTTGGCTTACTGGAGGAATAAAGTGCACTTTCCAGTGGAGAAAAGAGTAAACTTTTTTTTTCTTTTGTTATTAGAGAAACTCCAACAGTTTTATTTTTCTAGAAAATCCAGGACCTGAGAAATCAGAACTGATAGGATGTGTTTCATAAGATAATAGAAAATGCTTTTGTAGGAAAGTCCAACCGGTATGTTAGTTTTACTTGAAATTGTCAAGTATGATGCACCCTCACTCCTTTCCCCCACAAAAGTGCATGATTCAATGTCTGCAACTGCCCACAAATACTTGCACAGGGCCAGGCTCTGTCCTTGTACTAACCAAGAATCTACAATCTCAGATGATAAGCTGGAATCCTACCAGAAAGGTCACTGGGAGGTCACCCCTTGACCATCACCTGGGGCTTTCCTAATTAGCATAGCAAATGTTGAAAATGGTGAAATAGAGGCCTATTGAGGCTCATAATAAATGAGCTCTTAGTGTTGGGTTTAGGTGTTCAAGATGCAGGAATTAACTGAAAGCTTTTGTTTTGTTTTGTTTGTTTGTTTGTTTTACTACTCCCTTGAATGTAAGGGATGCAAAAATCAAATGACTCTATAGCCTGTGCCCTTTGCCTCTGCATGGCACCCACATTTGATTTCTGCATCCAGGCATTGGCTAAAGAGTTCTGGCAAGTGAACTAATAAGGATAACAGGACTCTGCTTCTGGAATAGTGTTTTTCTCAAGTGAGCTTTCAATGAAATGTAATGGCCACAGCATGGTAGGAAACTGGGGTGTTGCGGAGCCTCCTTACTTGAGAATGTGTATTTGATAAATGTTTAAAAGACAGCAGAATTTGGTGAGATTGCTTTTATTATAATCTGAGAATGATGTTGTGGTAAGTCATTAACCCTTACTGTTCTGCAACCATCCCAGACCAGGTAGGTTCATCATCTGTTCAAGTAGACACTTTCTATTAGCTGTTCTCATGATGTTCTTCATTGTACTCCACCATTCTTTGCCACACAGTCCTCTGCTTCCATGCTTTATTCTCTGCCGCTGCCACACCACTGCTGCCAAGCACTCCTCTCCCTTCTGTGACGCCGCCCTTATATAGTGTCTCTTCAGGCCCAGGTGTGCACACTCACGCACACGCACGCCACCACAAGGCACACGTGCAAGACCTCAGGTGTCCATCATTAAATCTAATGGCGGTAGAGTGGAAAATCCTGATGCCTCTTTCATTTACCCTACACTTACCCATGCAAAACTCTTTCCTCCGTTGCTATTATTTAAGACCAAAGGGAATCTAGAGTGGCGCATGGCCGAATGGGGCTGAGGTCACTTTGGAACACACCCATACCTGGTTCATGGTCTTTCTTCTTTTCTTAGTGCTCTTTCTTTCATCCTCTGTCTGTGTACCTTCCTAAGTCACAAAGACTTTTCAGGATCCTGGGCCTTCATGCTATCTCTTTCTCTCAGTCCTCTCCTCTCCTCTCTTCTCCTCTGCTTTCTTCTCTCCCATACCCTAGAGCAAACTTCTAACTTACTGTTAAGGCTTGTGTAGGGTAAATGAGAACTAACAGGTTTTTCCGCCCTCCCCTCAATGATGGACCTCTGCAGGCCTATGTGCATGCCTGATGGCGGGCACCTGGAGTAGGGTGTGGGCCTGTGTGAATGGGCACACCTGAGTCAGAGACTAGGCTTATAAGCAGTGGCAGAAGCAGCAGAGAATACAGTGTAGAATAGAGGGCTGTTCGGGGTGCAGCACAGAGACCACAAGACACTGCCAGAGAGTGAAAATTCACCGAGAGCTGGGAAGTCTGCCAGCCTCCTGGCCCCCTCCCCCCGGCCCCATTGCCTGCCCTATACCTGGTTGCCACTTTAAGAAACTAATAAAAAGCCTAAAAAGCCACCGAGGGCTCCAGAAATCCCTCCCTTTAGACTTGTCTGTGCAGCTCCATGGAGAACCTGGGCTCCCTGGTGTCTTCCTGTCCTCCCTGCCCCGAAAGCTTGGTTGCTACAGTCGAGAGGATTTCTATTTTAAGGCCAAAAAATGAAGTTCTAAACAAAAGAATTTCAAGCATCAGAAAAAGAAACATATGTTAAGGTCAGTTGCACCCTGCTTTATCAGTTGTCACACACTTTAATGTAATAGAGAAAGGCCAGCCACTGGCAGCACTATGCAATTAACAGAAGAAACAAGTGGAAGCAGAGGTGGCTCTGGGCAAATCTGGGATAGAGTCCATTTGCTTTCTGATTTGTCCTTCACCAACCATCCCTGCCTGACAGCCTTTACAGTGACTCATTATCACTGTTGGATAAATACCCCAGTTTCCTCTCCTCAGTAGTGTTACACTTTTGGGTGTGTCCTAAAGAATAGATCTCCCCAAGATATCCAGAACAGGACTCCCCAAGATCTCATTTTGGCATGTGAATTATTGTTTCAGGGTATGCTTCTGAAGGAACACAAAGTAAGAAAATAAAGTTCAGAGGAACTTGGTAATTTCCTTAGGTATGCATTCTTGTCAATAGCTGAAGGAATTCCTCATTATTACCTAGTAAATCATATGGTAAAATGTGATATTATGTTAGTTGCTTAGACTTTCACTTATTTACCAAATAGTAATGCATTAAAAGCATTAGAAATTTTAAAGCAAATAACAATTTTATTATTATAGAAAACATGAAGCAGTTTATAAAATCCTGTGTTGCAGCATTCATTCATAATCTTCTGTCAAATGGCAGAATTCTGATTTCTCTTCATTGATTATTCTTTGCTGTGTCAGCCCTGTACTTATTTTTTAAATGTAATTATTGATAGTAGCTGTGCATAGTAAAGAACCATAATGTATTACCGTATTCTTCAGTAGAACAGAAATAAATAAATCCTTTTTGAGGGTTTTTTTCTTTAAAATGTTGCTAAAACACATTTAGAACCTCATAATTTTTGAGAACACTGCCTTGAAGTCACTTCTTTTGAAAAATGCTTTCCATTGCCAAGAAATTCCAAGCAACTTGACTGCTTTTGCTTTTCCTTTGCAATGTGGGGTCCATATTGCCAAGCACATGAAGTCTAATCTGCAGGAATTTCCCTCCAGTGTGCAAAATGAAAGGATTTCAATGATCATGAACATTCCATCTTAGACTCCTAAAAAAACGAGCCACCGTGCCAAATATAATATGTGATATGGATTGTACACTAAGAGAAAGTCAAATGACGAATTCATATGCAGCTCCTAGTACTTCTAACAATATTCTCTTAAGAATTGTTCCTTGCTCCTGTGTTAGAAACAAATGTGAGTTTTGGAGATAAACAGTAAATCATCATTTTCTTCAACTCTACTAACCCTAATACTGATTTTAACTTCTTCACTCTTTTTATATTCATGATGCTCTCAATATCTTCTTCTATTTAAATCTCTTTTAAAACTCATTTTGACTTAGCAGATTGTACCAAAGTTGCTAACTTCCATTTGAATGGAAGGAAATATGAATGCAAGGAATGATAAAAATTTCATGATTATTAATGAACTAATCTATGCATGACCTTATAGAACAGAAGGAGATACTGGCTCTAATTATGCAAATTAAGAGTAAACAAGTTATAGATTATGCCATTAGTGGACTGTTTAGTCATAGGAAGAGATGTGGTCACTTAGTTCACAGAAAAATCTATTTATCAAATGCCTCCTTTTTACTGGAGACTGGACATACTGACCCTTCTTATGGAATACTGAGACATTAATACCATTCTAATTTTTTTTGACCTCCAATATTTTTCTTGTATCTCTCATAACATCTGTAATACCATGTCCTGCATTTATTTTATTTGTGTATTTGTCTTACCTCCTCCATTAAATTTTAAGCACTATCAAGACAGGCATTTTTGTTATATATATATATATATATATATATATATATATATATATATATATTACATTCTATTTCACTAAGTGCCTTGCAGATACTTGGGAAAAATTATTAAGATGAACTGATTTGTGAGGTGAATGTCATTTTTTTTTAGGTGTGTACTTGAGCTAGCAACAGAACTTAGACCTTCATTCTCAGCTGGCTTGTCCTCTATTTATAACATTTATAACTTGCAATTTATGATGTAAATGCCTTTGGGTCTAAAGAGTTTATTATTAACGTGATAGCTTCCGTGCTTAATATGGCAGCATGTATGAATGTCTTTGGGGATAAGATTTGTTAGTGTTAAATTTTATTCTGACTCAGCAGATTGATTCTTTCACTGGCTCCTACAAATGTGGTCCAAAGTTGTGGGTGGCAAAATTGCAGCCTGCGGACCATATGTGTTCTCTAGGCCATATTCAATAAGAGGGTTCTTGAATTGCAAATGTAACCCAGGCTTCCGGTATAACTTGTCTAAGAAAAGCCATGCAAGTCTGAGCTAGTGATGGAGGTGGTCCTGTAAAAATGCAGCACTTACCCTTATGTAAGCCTCCTTACAGTCCTCAAGCTCTGGTCTGCTTTTAATCCTGGGGATTTGGGAACCCACAAAAAATCTTTGCATTCGTGTTTCCATTTCCCACACTTTTTTCCAACTTGTTTCTATCAACTTTCACCTTTGTGGGGTCTCCTCTTTATTTCAGTTTTCTCTTCTCTCTTCCATGTCCTCCAACCCACCTCCACCAAAAAGAAAAACTCATCACCCCAGCTGGGCCACATCGACTTATCTGTGTGCCACGGAAATAAAATACTGTTATATAATACATTTGAGTATAAGAATGAATTGTACCATAAAACGGATACAATAAAACAAAATTGAAACCAATCAAACCTTGTGGACAATAAATATATGGCATCTGTGCTATCACTTCCTCCTCCTATACTTATGGTGTGTTCTTTCTCATTGAGCCTGGACATGACATTGAGGCTTCTTAACATTGAGATTCAGTTATCTATTACTTCAGTGAGAGCTGACCCACAATTTAGAATCTCTTTTTAAAATTCTTTTTAGCATTTCTCCTTTTGTTGGGAGAGAAGAACTTGTCTTTAAAGGAGAGATATTTTCAAGTGTGGTCTCTAGGCAGCAGCACAAGCATCACCAGCAACTTTGTCAGAAATGTAAATTCTCTGGCTCTGACCTAGACCTATAGAGTCAGAGACTGAGGCGAGGGTCAGGAATATGTTTATTTTTTTTAATTGTGGTAAAATACACATACTCTAAATTTACCCCTCTGACCACTTATGAAGTATACTATGCTACTTCAATAGCATTAAGTACATTACGTGGTTCTACAACCATCATCCCCATTTCTAAAATATTTTCATCATCCCAGTCTCTACTCATTAACAGTAATTTCTCTTTCTTGCACCCATTCTCCAATTGTCTATTCTACTTCATCTCTATGAATTTACTTATTCTAGCTACCTCATATAAATGGAATGAGACAATATTTGCTTTTATGTACTTGGCTTATTTCATTTAGCATAAAGTTTTCAAGTTTCACCTATGTTGCCACATGTATCTAAATTTCAGTCTTTTGTGGCTGAATAATATTCCATTGTATATTTATACCATATTTAATTTAAGCAATTAATCTGTTGATGGAAACCTGTGTAGCTTCCATCTTTTATCTATTGTGGACATACTTCTATGAACATTGATGCATAGGACATAGACAAGGTCCTGCTTTCAATTCTTTTGAGTGTATATTGAGAAGCAAACTATTTTCCACAGAGGCTGTACTACTTTATATTCCCATCAGCAACACATAAAAGTTTCAATTTTGCCATATCCTTGTGAACACTTGTTTTCCATTTCTTTTTGTAATAATAGCTATCTGAATGGGTGTGCAGTGATATTTCCCTGTGATTTTGATGAGCATTCTCCTGATGACTAATGTTGGTAGGTGTGTTTCCATGTGCTTATTGACCATTTACATATCATCTTTGGAAATATGTGTATTTGGTATTTGCTCACTTTTGAATTGTGTTGTTTTGTTGTTGTTGAGTTGCATAAGTAATTTATAGATTCTCAATATTAACCCCTTATCAGATATATGATTCGCAAATATTTTCCCCCTTTCTGTAGGTTATCACTCTCTAGATGGTGTTCTTGGATGTACAAGTTTTAAAATTTCACGAAGTTTAATTTATCTATTTTTTTCTTTTGTTTTCCGTGCTATTTATGTCATGTCCAAGAAATCACTGCCAAATTAAATGTCATAAAGGTTTGTTCCATGTTTTGTTTTAACACTTTTATAATTTTAACTTATATATTTAGGTCATTGATTTATTTAAGTCAATTTTTGTATATGGTGAATGGGAAGGGCCATTTCATTCTTTTGCTTGTGAATATCCAATTTTCCCAACAACATTTGTTGAAAAAATTGTTCTTTTCACATTGAATAAACTGCAATCTGTATTTTCACTAGCCTTTGGATAATTTTTTTTAATAAAAAAGTGTTAAATATCCCTATTTAATTATCAAAATGGCCATCCCACCAAAAGCAATTTACAGATTCAATGCTATTCTGATAAAAATTTCAATGACATTCTGCAAAGAAATAGAATACACGTTGATGAAATTCATATGGAACCACACACACACACAAAAAAAAAAACCCCAAATAGCTAAAGCTCTCCTGACTAAAAAGAAAGAAAATGAAGGTATTACACTCCCTGACTTCAAACTATACTACAAAGTCATAATAATTAAAACAGCATGGTACTGGAACAAAAACAGACACAAAGACCAATGAAACCAAATAGAAAACCCAGAAATAAATCCACATATTTATGGACAACTAATCTTTAACAAAGGAGCAAAGATTATGCAATGGAACAAGGTCAGTTTGTTCAATAAACGGTGCTGGAAAAACTGGGTGGCAACTTGCAAAAAAATGAAGCTAGACTACTATCTCACCCATGGACAAAAGCTAACTCAAAATGGATAAAAGACCAGAATGTAAGACCTGAAACCATAAGATATATAGAAGAAAATATAAGCAAAACACTACACGACATACATCTCAATAAAATCTTTAAAGATATATCCCCCAAAGTGAAGAAAGTGAAGGAAAAGATAAACAGCTGGGATTACATCAAACTAAAAAGCTGTACAGCAAAAGATACATTAAACAAAACAGACACCCTACTGATTGGAAGAAAAATTTTGCACACAATACAACCAATAAGGGATTGATCACAAAAAACTACAAAGAGCTCACATGACTCAACAAAAACAAAGTAAACAATCCAGGCAGAAAATGGGCAGAAGAGCTAAAAAGACACTTCTCCAAAGAGGAAATGCAAATGGTCAACAGGGATATGAAAAAATGTTCAACATCACTTATAATCAGGGAAATGCAAATCAAAACCACAATGAGATACCACATTACACCAGTGAGAATTGCACACATTAAAAAAAAACAAAACAAACAGGCAACAACAAATATTGGTGAGGATGTGGAGAAAAAGGAACTCTCCTATACTGCTGGTGGAAATGCAAACTGATCCAACCACTATGGAAAGTTACATGGCAGTTCTTCAAACTGCTAAAAATGGAGCTTCCATATGACCCAGCAATACCACCTTCTGGGAATCTACCCAAAGGACACGAAAACATTAATCCAAAAAGATACTTGCCTCCCTATGTTTATTGCAGTACTGTTTGCAATAGCTAAGATATGGAAACAACCCAGTTGCCCAAAAATAGATAACTGGATCAGGATGTGGTACATATACACAATAGAATACTATTCAGCAATCAAAAAAGATAAACTCATGTAATTCATGGATGCAACTTGGATGGAACTAGAAGGAATCATTCTCAGTGAAATAAGCCAGAAGGAAAAAGAAAAATATCTAATGGTTTCACTTATAGGAGGAATATAGGGGAACCAAATAAGAGATCAGGAGGAGAAAATAACAACAACAACAACAACAAACCCAAAAGAAAATCTAGCAGGCAACCATAAATGAGAGACATTAAGTGAGGGAGGGAGAGGATAAGTGTTCAAAATGGGGGAGAAAAGAGCACAAGGTACTATGGTGACGGTTCACAAGTGAATTGGTGGGGAAACTTTTGGGAATACACAATAATGTGAAAGGTATAAATAAGAAAATAAATTAAAAAAAGATAGTTGATTGTTTCATATAGAAATAAAAAAATCAAAATAAATAAATTAATAAATAAGTATCCCTGTTTATTTTTTCACAATATACTACTTCTCCCCTCAGGTGCAGTTACCATATTTTTCCCACCACCAAAATGCCCACAGCCCTACAACACACCCCATTGAGCTCTCCTACCCCTTTCTCTCCTCTCCTTTTCTCCCTCACTCCCCCCTCCTCTCCTGAGTGTCTCAGATCTACTGTATGCTTTCAAGGGTCAGGCTTACTTTATCTTTGTCTGACCCTTTGTTTCATTTGTCTAGATTCCACATATAAGTAAAACCATTTGGTATTTCTCTTTCTCCTCCTGGCTCACTTTGCTTACAATAATCTCCTCCAGTTCCATCCATGGTGCCGCAAATGGCATGAATTTAACTTTTTTGATTGCTGGGTAGTATTCAATTGTGTATATGTACCACATCTTCTTGATCCATTCATCTGTTTCTGGGCATTTAGGTTGTTTCCATACCTTGACTTTTGTAAATAAAACTGCTATAAACATAGCACAGTGTTCCTTTGGAGTTAGTGTTTTTATGCTTTTTGGATAGATACCCAGAAGTGGAATTGCTGGGCCGTATGTTAAATCCATCTTTAGTCTTTTGAAGAATCTCCATAATTCTTTCCATTTGGGCTGAACTAGACTAAATTCCCACCAACAAAATAATACGGCTTCATTTTCTCCACACCCACACCACCACTTATTTGTATTTTTTGATAAGGGCTATTCTCACATGTGTGAGGTGGTATCTCATTGTAGTTTTGATTTGCATTTCTCTGATAAGTGATGTGCATTTTTTCATAAGTCTGTTATCTATCTGCATGTCTTCTGTGGAGAAGTGCCTATTTAGCTCTTATGCTCATTTATTGATTTGTTTTTCTTCAATATCAATTCCTTATAAGATGTATGGGGTGCAAATATTTTCTCCCATTCAATAGGATGTCTCCTTGTTTCTATCATTGTCTCTTTTGCTTTACAGAAATGTTTTAGTTTCATATAGTCCAAGTGGTTTAGTTTAGAACTTTGTTTTCCTTGTTGCTGGAAATGAGTCCACAGATATGTTTCTGAGGTTTATGTCGTGGAATGTTTTGCCTATGTTTTCCTCTATGTTTTTTAGGGTTTCACGTCTTACATCCAAGTTTCTTTTCATCCATTTTGAGTTGATTTTTACATGTGGTGTGAAATAATAGTCTATTTTCAATCTTTTGAATATGGCAGTCCAATTTTCCCAGCAACATTTATTGAGAGACTTCCCTTGTTCCAGTGTATATACTTTGATCCTTTATCATATATTAGTTGTCCATAAATGTGTGGCTAAATTTCTGGGTTCTCAATTCTATTCTATTGATCTGTGTGTCTTTTTTGTTGCAGTACCATGTTGTTTTAATTATCCTGGCTTTATAGTATAGTTTGAATTCCAGAAGTGTGATACCTTCATTTTTACCATTTTTAAGTCAAGAGAGCTTTAGCTATTTGGATTTTTTTTATGGTTCCATATGAATTTCAGTAATCTTTGTTCAATTTTTTGGAAGAATGTCATTAGGATCTTTATTGGGATTGCATCGAATCTACAAATTGCTTTGGGTAGGATTGCATTTTGACAATGTAGATTCTTCCTATCCATGAGCAGCAAATATCTTTTCATTTCTTTGTGTCTTCTATTTCTTTTTACAATGTTTTATAGTTTCCCTTGTATAGATTAGTTGCCTCCTTTGTTAGGGTTTTCCAGATATTTATTTTATTGGGGTTGAGACTGTAAATGGGATGGCTTCCTTAATTTCTTCTCAGTTCATCATTTGCATGAAGGCAACTGATTTTTGTGTGTTGATTTTGTATCCTGCTGCTTTGCTGAAATGGTTATTGTTTCAATTAGTTTCTCCATGGATTATTTGGAGCTATGTATATTATCATATCATCTTCAAATGATTGCTTTACTTCTTCTTTGGAAGAAGGAATCCAATTTGGATTCCTTTTATTGCTTTCTCTTCCCTGGTTGCTCTAGCTGGAACTTTTAACACTGTGTTGAATAGTGGTGACCTTGACATTCTTGTCTGGTACCAGACCTTAGTGGAAAGGCGTTTGGTTTTTCTCCATTGACAGTGAATCGGGCTGTGGGTTTGTTATACATGGCTTTTATTATGTTAAGATACATTCCAATTAGCCCAAGTTTTTCAAGGGTTTTTCATCATACATGCATGCTGAATCTTATTAAATGATTTCTCAGCATTTCATCTCAGAAAAGCTACATGATATGATCATGTAGTTTTTTCTTTTCTTTTAGTTGATGTGGTGTATTGTATTGATTGATTTTTGGATGTTGAACCATCCTTGTGTTCCTGGTATAAATAAATCCCACCTGATCATGGTGTATAATCTTTTTTAATGCACGGTTGGATAAAAATTGATTGAGAATTGAGGATAAAATTTTATTGAAAATTTTCGCATCTGTGTTCATTATAGATATCGGTCTGTAGTTTTCTTTGTGTTGTCTTTGGCTTTGGCATTAATGTCAAACTGGACTCAAGAAATGTATTTGGAAGAATCCCTTCCATCTCTGTTTTTTTAAAGAGAAAGGAAAAATCTTGTCTGAGAAGGATAGGTATTATTTCATCTTTGAGGTTTTGGTAGAACTCACTTGTGAGTGAGTTCATGGGCTTTTGTTTTTTGGAAGGTTTTCATTACTATTCCAATTTATTTGCTTGTAATTGGTTTGTTCAAGTTTTCTATTACTTCTTTGTTCAGCCTTGGGTGATTTCATAATTCTAAGACTGTCCATTTCATATAGGTTGTTGAATTTGTTTGCATAAAAATGTTTATAGTGATCTCTTATTATCTGAATTTCTGCAGTGTCTTTTCTAAATTCTGTTTCATTTTGGATCCTGTTTGAGTTTTCTCCCTCTTTTTCTTAGTGACTCTAGTTTATTTTTTTTCAAAAAAGCAGTTATTGGTGTCAATGATTTTCCATATTGTCCTTCTGATTACTAGGGCACTTATTTATGCTCCAATTTTTATTATTTCCTTTTTTTACTGGCTTTTGATTTTGATTTATTTATTTATTTATTTTGGTTACTCTTTTTCTAGTTACTTGAGATGAGAGACAAGGTTGTTTGGGATCTTTCTAGTTTCTTAATGTGGGCCTGTATTGGTGTACATGCCCCTTGAAAAACTGGTAATAAATGGAACTATTTTTGCTGTGTCCCATTCATTCTGAAAGATTGTATACTCATTACCATTTGCCTCAAGGTATTTCTTGATTTATTGTTTGATTTTCTTGTTAACTTAGTGGTTATTCAATAATGCATTATTTTGTCTCTGAGTATTAAAGTATTCCCTTGTTTTCTTTTTGTAGTTAATTTGTAGTTCAGTACCTTTATGGTCAGAGAAATTACTTGGTATGATTTCTATGTTCATCAATTTGTTGATGTTTGTCTTGTGACCCATTATGTGGTTATTCCTGGATAATGACCCATGTGCACTTGAAAAAAAAATATGTTTGGCTTTTTTTTTGCCTTGTAAATATTGATTAGACCCATGCTGTCATGTCCTTATTTACTTCCTGTCTCTTTGATTTGTCCATTGTAAGAGCGGCATATTGAGTCTCCAACCACACATGTTATCCCCAATGTGTTTTCAATTTGATAGAAGTTGTCTGAAATATTTTGGTGCTCCTTCATTTGGACAGTATATATTGATGAGTGTTATGTCTTCCTGTTGTATTGTTTCCTTGATCAGTATATAGTGTCCATCCCTTTCACTGTAAATCTACTTTGTCTGGTAAAAGTATGACTGTTCCTGTCTTTCTTTGGGTGCCATTTGCTTGCCAGATTGTTTTCCATCCCTTCACTTTCAATTTGTTTATCCTTGGTACTTAGGTGTGTTTCCCTGGAGGCAGCAGAAAGTTGGATTCTGTTTCCTAATCCAAGTAGATAATCTGTGTCTTTTTATTGGTGAGCTCAGTCAATTGACATTTAGAGTGATTATTGACATGTTAAGGTCAATTACTGTCATTTTGTTCTTAGCTCTGTAGTTCCATTTAATTCCTTACTCAGTTCTTTCTGTTCGTTCCTTTTTTGTTTGTTTGTTTTTGTTCAGATTTTGAAACTTCTTTTAATATTTCTTGGAGGAGGGTTTAATGGATGCAAACTCTCTAAGATTTTCTTTGTCTGATGTATCTCATATAGAAAGGGGAGTCTTGCATGGTAGAGTACTCTTGGCTTTTTTTTTTTTCTTGGAGTATTTTGAATATGCCATTCCATTCACTTCTTGCCCATAGTGTTTCTTGAGACAGCTCTAGTTTATCAGTGTTCCTTTATCGGTTATCTATTTCTTCCACCTCCTCGGCCTCAGTATTTTTGCCTTGGTCTCTTGGGAGTTTTACTATTATGTTCCTGCTATGGGTGTTCTTTTTGCTTCTTGTATTTATTTCTATTTTCATTTCATTTTAAGTTTGGGAAGTTTTCCTCCATAATTTTCCTAAATAGATTCTCAGTTGCCTGCTTTCGCTCTTCTTCTGGGATTCCTATGATTCCTGTTTCCTTTTCTCATGGTGTCAGATAATTCTTGCAGTATTTTGTCAGTCTCTTTCCTTTCTCTCTTTTTCCCTTATCTTCTCACCTCTCTTTCAACTGTGAGATTTCTGATACATTCTTCCATTGATTTATTCTACTTCCATTACTGTCTCCTGAATTTCTACTTCACCCTGCAGTTCTCTTATTTTCTTACTGAAGTTTCAATTTTGATTTTTTGTTTGTTGTGTTTCTCATAGTATTCATTTCCTTTTCTGAGTTTTCTTTGTATTGTTCCCATTCTTTAGTTTTATTCATCATGGACAATTGAACTCTATATCTGATAGGAAAATAAGCTCTTCCAGGTCTTTGTGGTTTGGTTCTGGGGTTTTGCTTTCCACTCAATGGTGTATTGTTCCCTGAGGCTTTCCTTGGTCATTTGTGTTTTTCTTTCTTTCCATTGCTTGGTTTGGGTTTGCTCTGCTGTAGCTGGGATTTTATTGTGTATGAGTCCTTCTCTACCACTGTTCTTTGTGTTTGCTGAATGGCGGGCACAGCTACTGGGGTTTTGTACGATCTGAGGTGGTGCTAGAACTTCCCCCAAACACTTATGGGCCTTGTTCTGTTGGCTGCAAGGACTTGGGGAGGTGGAACGTGATGGGTTGAGCGGCTGAGCCTTGGGCCTTCGCCCTACCTAATAGCAGTAGCTCAGGACCTGTTTGGTTGTCAAGAGTGTTGATGAAAATCCCTGATGTAGTGTGTGGCCCTATGTGGCCCAGACTGGGTCTTGAGTCTGCTACCAAGGTGCTGATGGCTGAGCACTAAAGGGTACACAATTCCCAGGTGTATCTGGGGGTCTGTGGTGAGGGAAATATACCTTGCAAGGTCTGGACTGAGTGTGTGTCTGCTCCCAAGGTTCTGGTGACTGGGTCTGGCATTAGGGGTGCTTACCAGGGGGTTGCTGAAGATCCCTGATGTAGAATAAGGTCCTGCATGGTCCAGGCTCTGAGGTGCTGGTGGCTGAGCACTGAGTAGAATGTATTTCCTGGGTGCAATTGGGGGCCCATGGGCTCTGCAAGGCCTGGACGGGGGCTAGTATGTTCAGAGCTGCTGGTAGCTGAGTCCAGATAATTCTGATATACAACTCAAGATTAAGAACCTCTGTTCTAGGTGTTTTTTATCTGCTACACTTAACTAACATAACAATTGATTGTTATAATCAAATGGCTTTTCTAACCCTGAGGAGATATTTTATCTTGAAATAATGAACAATCTCATTGCAATAATCTAATCAGAATCCTGGGCAATGAGAGTGCTCATAATAAAAAGGAAATAGTTATCCACTTAAATCCTTTCTTATTATAACCAATAAGTGATCCACTAAATCTCTCAGACAAAAAAAAATTATCACACAAAATCCATGATATTTGGTTAACTGGGCTCTAGAAAAAAAGTTTTCTAATAGATACTTAGAAAATATTTATACACACTTTTTGAAAGATTTGTTTTAAGTTTGGGAAACAATGTTCAGTTCAGGTTTAGCATAGTGAGTTAGCAAGACCAAAATTTAAAAAGCTCTGCTGAATTTTGTATTAAAGCCTGATATGAGCCATGCTAAATTGGTACTTGGCCTTCATGTACTAATGAAAAGAGAGTTTAACACATCATAAATAATCAACTTGTATAGTAAGAAGTTGGCTTGTATATAGTCAAGCCAAATCAGCCACATCTAAGTGTGGCAAGAATATGCATGCACAAGCTCTGTAGCAATACCAAGACATTTCTCTTCAACAAAGACATGGAAAATAAAGAATTACATCCAAGTTACCAGACACTTTAAAATTCAACAACACAGATTGATTTCTACTTATTTAGATACCCATGTTTATTTAACTGACAAATTGAATTCTGTTTCTTAGTTAACTATATCTTTCAATGATGGGTCATCATTTAACCCTGAAATAAATGGGAATTGATTATAATAGTAAAGGTTGAAATGCTTAAATTACATGTGCAGACTCAAAAATCAAGTCAATATGTGTAAAGGGAAGAATTATTAGAGACTCTATGAAATCTGGCCCAAACAAATTAATTCATCAGTTTAGCCAAAGGTCTGTCAATAAATACAAGAACCTTTCCCAAAAGGGAACAGCTGTTGCAATTTAAGCTTTTGTTCATAAGTGAATGTGGTGGATTGTTCTTTCTGAAAAGTATACAACAGTTTACAAAAATGTATTTGAAAGTTAACTTAAAGTTACTCTTTAAGGATCAAGGAACAATCCTTAGAGGAGTTGGATTATTTCTGTGCTCTCTACTTTTTTATGGTGATGGAAGGAAATTTGAACTTCTCATGGACTAACAGATGTTACAACAAACCATAATGCTAACCTTCCAGAGGAACTCACTATCTAGATAAGTATGCAAAGTTTCTATATCAGTGTTGGATTTACTGATATGATGTACTTAATGGGAGACATTAAGGTACTTCCAAGTACACACACACACACACACACACACACACACACACACACACACACTAACTAATAGTTATGTGTGTCCCTAACAATAGAATATCAAAATACAAGGGACAAAAACTGATACAATTACAGGAGAAATAGTTCTATTAAAAATGGACATATCTAGCAGGCAGAAAGTCTATAAGGACATAGTTGAAATTAATATCACTAATCATCTGGTTATAATTGACATCTAGAATACTATTTAGTCCAACAACAGCAGAATACATGTTCTTAATCTCACATGGAACATTCACCAATACAGACCACATTATGGAACATGAGACACATCTTAACAAGTTTAAAAAAATAAAAGTCAAACACTTCTGCTCTCAGACCACAGTAGAATTAAACTGGAAATAACAGAAAGAGAACTAAAAAATTACAAAATACTTGGAAATTAACAACACGCTTTTACATAAAGCATAGGTCAAAGAAGAAATCTTAAGAGAAATAAAAGAAGTTAACTAAATGAAAATGTAGATATAACTTACTAAAATTTGTGAGATGTACCAAAGAATATGAGTGTGAGAAAGAAATTTATAGCCTTGAATGCATAATTAGAAAAGAAGAAAGAGCTAAATCAATAACCTAACTTTCTATGATAGGGAACTAGAAAATGAGCAAATTAACAAACAGAAGAAAAATAACAAAAAATAGAGATGAAGTTTAGGCAGAAAATTAATAGAGAAATCAATGAAAACAAGAGCTGGATCTTTGAAAAGATCAGCAAAATTAATTAGCCTTTAGCTTATGTAAGACTAAGAAAAAGGTAACAAATTACCCTATGAAAAATGAAAGAGGGGTCATCACTACTGATCCCATTAAAATTAAAATAATATAAAAATAATAAAACAATATGAACAACTATCACAAATTTGATGACCTATCAAATCAAATGAACAAATTATTTGAAAGATAAAATCTGCCCAAACTCACACAAGAAAAAACAGACTATATGAATAGGCCCGTATCTGTTAAAGAAAGTGATTCAGAACAGAAAGCTCCAGGCCCAAATGGGTTCACTGATGAATTCCACTAATCATTTAAGGAAGAAATTATACAGGTTCTCTACAGTCTTTTACAGAACATACACAAAGGGAGAATACTTTCTAATTTATTCTATGAGACCAGTATTATAATAACATTAAAATCAAACAAAGACAAAGAAGAAAACTACTAACCAATAACCTTCATATACATAGATGCAAACATCCTGATTAAAGAATCAAATCCAACTATATAAATACACACACACACACACACACACACACACACACACACACACACACACATCACCATCAAAGGCTTTTCCCCCTGCTTTGCAAGACTGTTTGGCTGTTTCAGCCTTATACGTAATATGTACCCAAAGGAGTTGAAAACTATGTCCACAGGAAAACCTGTGCACAAATGTTTACAACAGTTTTATCCATAACTGCCAAAAGTTAGAAGGATGTCTTTCAGCAGGTAAATGGATAAACTACGGATACATCACCACCAAAAAGAAATGAGCTATCAAGCCACGAACAAACATGGTGTAAGTATAAATGTGCATGACTAAGTGAACCAAGTCAATCTCAGAGGCTATTACATACTCTATGGTTCCAACCATGTGACAGTCTGTGTAAGGCAAAAGTAAGGAGACAGTAAAAAATAAGTGGTTGTCAAGGCTTAGGGGAAGAGGGAGAGGTAAATAAGTAGAGCACACAGGATTTTTAGGGCAGCAAAAATATTCCTTATGATATTATAATGATGGATACATGTCATTATACATTTGTTAAAGCCCTTAAACATACAACACCAAGAGTGAATCCTAATGTAAATTATGGACTTTCCACAATGATGATGTGTCAGTGTAGCTTGGATACTGACAGTGGGCAAAACTGTACCTCAATGGGGGCCAAAGGACATTTGTTATGCACCTAATCTGCTCTAAAAAATAAAATCTACTAAAACAAAACCAAACAAAGTAGTGCATATACCCATCAAAGGACATATTTTGTAACCATCAAGGAACAGAATGGAAATGTAAATGATGGTGTTTGCCTACAAGTAATACTACATGACAATGAAAAGGAACAAATGACAGTTACATGCAACAACATGGATAAATTTCACACACAGGAGAGTATGTATTGTATGATTCCATTTATATCAAATTGAAGAACAGGCAAAGCTAACCTATGTTAGAAATCAAGACCTTGGATAGGTGACATATGAACTAAAGGAAGCATGAGAGAATCTTCCAGGGTGTTGAAAAAGTTCCAGATTTTTATTTGGGTGGTGGTTACACAGGTGTATTCATACATAAAATTTCTAGGACTTATATTTAAGATCTGTACACTTTTCTATGCAGCACAGAGTCCTTCCCAGGACTACCCTTCAATCTGGTTCTCATGTCCTCATGCATGAGTCTGAGGGACACATGGACATTGACAGACCACGATGCCAGCAGCCTTGGTGACCACAGGAGGTAGTCCCACCAGCAGCAATGGAGAATGGAAGTGTCCTCCATGTAGACAACAGTGTCCTCATCTCAGACATTTACAGGTATGGCATCGATAACAGAAGTAGTGCCTTAAGTTAGAGCACTTGTTTTTGATAATTGTGGAGCCTGGAGATTTTATCACTGGGGCATTAGGAGAACAAGAGAGGCTAACTGTGGGGCCAAAAGAACCAGTTCAAGGCGCCCAGTCCTTCTGGAGACTGCTGTCAAACAAGGTCAGTGCATTTACACTCTTGTTTTCCAAGGGAGTTCCAAACCATGTAAGATATAGAAAAAAAGTGTCAGATCGATGGAGAGCAAAATATCAGCCTCATTACTTATAAAGCAATGAGAGAAGGCAGCACAGAAACATGAGAAGAGATTCCTAGAACTTAACTTCAGTGCTTAACAGGTTTATTCATCCATTAAAAGTTGTGCTGGAAATCAAATCCCCCAGCATCCCTGTAGCAATAAAGCCTTTATCATTTATCTCAGATCAAGAGCAGCCAACAGAACATGTCTCTGCAAAAGAAGACCTCCATAATAAAGGGAAAGGAGCAAAATGGTAAGGTCACTATTCTCAGCACCTTACTCAGATTCATCACCACCTCCCAGAGGAGGAGAGTGTGAGGTCACTCTACTACATGAATGGGTGTTCTCTGCCTGGAAATCTTAGGAGCGGGCAATGGGTGCCTCCCAACAAGTACCTCAACATCTGGCACTGATATGAGAATCTTGAGTTTCCACAAAGCAGGCAGGGAGCTGTCAATATCGCTATAGTCTGTTCTTGGTCATATAGGGACTGGCCTCAGAATTACATCACAAAAGGAATGGTACACCCTGAATGAGGACAATTTGGGCTGACATCTGGTACTCATCATTTTATGTCAGGGTCCTAACAGGATATCAGCAGGCAACAAGATAGAGACATTTTGGCTTATTTATGAGAGAAAATACCAGACTTGGATCAGAATGCAATTTCCACAACTTCATGTGCCTCTTGTCCTATAATAACTGAAGGAGAACGTGCCCACTTCCTCTGAGGTGGCACTGAGCAGGAGGAGGAGCGCTCGTTCACAGAGCACCAGATATCCTCCCTGAAGAGGTCTTTATCTGGATACCTACACACCCCCAAGAAGAGGTCAAAGTCAACCTATCTCCCATTAAAGTGGGAGCAGGATGCTGCTCAGATCTTCGGAGGACAGGGCACCAGTTATAAACCATGGAAAAATCTCAGTTGTCCGGCAAGACATATACTTTTGTATAAAAAATAAAAGTTTAAGGTCATTACAAGCTGGGAGAAAGTGAACTACTATCAAGTTTTAAGGGTAAAGACACAAAATTGCCACAACCACGTGAACACTGTGTAAAGTACCAAACCAGGTATTTCACAGAAATTGTGCTTGGAAGATCATATCTTAGTCACTACTGTATAGCTTTGATTTTCTTAATATTTGGGGGCATTATTAGTAATTTTGAGAACGTGCGTATGTTTACCTTTAATGGTTCATTTAGATACATGATTTTAAAAGCTGTTGCATTAAAAGCCTTATCCAGACACTAAAATTACTTCCAGCTTACCTTTAATTTCTAGTGAAAGTCATCAACCACATCACAAAATAGAATTCACTTGAAAGACATGCTATAATGTTTTCCATTGTAACTGAAATTCCCTTCACACAGAAGCAGCTGTTCCCTGAAAAACGGATGGAAGGTTTCAAGCCAAGATAACACTGGTCAACAGTGAGATTGTTACTGACTTAAAAAGGCCCTAATCTGTAGTATCTTGGTGTGCTGAACATGAATATAACCCTGAAAATTTTTTTATTATCGCTTGTTTTGAAGATATTTCATATAATTAATTTTATATGTTTCACCGTGTAAATTTACCCAGTAGGACTGCAACAACATCCTAAATCAGCCTAGAATGATGTAATATTGCATTGCATTGCATAATACCATCACAACACATCATCCAGAGTTGATTGCATCATTTTCTGACGCAATGCAATACTACTGCCTGGCGGCTGCTGAAGTCAGCAATGCACTATAGAAAGTCCTGTCAGAAAGGTTGGCATTGAAATTATTTCAGACTTTGTGCGAGACAGTTTAAGCTACTGTTAGATAGAACTGTTATTATTTTATCTATTTAGGCACAATAATGCCTCAAAAGTGCGTTAATAGTGTGGACAATGTCTGCTCTATTTGTGGGGAAGTGACATTTGCCAACCAGAAGTAAAGTGTCGCTTCTCAAGTGAAGAAGGCTTATCATCTTTACTTCAGATGCAAGGTTGGTGACCAAGACAAACCTTGGGCCCCACATATACACTGTGCTACATGGACAACACAGCTTTCACAGTGATTAAATGGCAAAAGACCATCCATGTCGTTTGCAGTCCCCATGGGGTCGAGAGAGCCAAGCAACCACATCAAAGACTATTACTTCTGCTTGGTTCCTCCTCTTTCTGGTGCAATTACAAAGCAAAAGAAGTCGAGAATAGTCTACCCAAACATTCCGTCTGCATTGAGACCAGTTTCACATAGTGAGGGACTTCATATTCCAGAACCTCCAACAGAATATTCTCTTGATTCATCTGATGAGGACAACGGTGAGCCAACCTGTTCTTGTCCTGTTCCGTCAGCATGCAGTGATCCAGATTTTCACTGTGGTGCATCATCAACCCCACACACATTAACACAGGAAGAACTATATGACCTGGTTCATGATTTGGACTTATCCAAAAACAAGACAGAATTGCTAGGATCAAGACTCCAGCAATGGAATCTTCTAGAAGAAGATGTCACAATTACTTGATATCAAAAGCACCACCAGCAGTTGGAGCCTTTCTTCAGAAAGGAAATTCTGTTTCAATATTGAGGGCCTCATGAATGCCTTAGAAATCACTCATGACCCACAAGAATGGATACTATTTCTAGATTCTTTGAAACAGTCTTAAGGCTGTGCTTTTGCACAATGGAAACCATCTTCCATGTATTCTATTCCTGAACAGATGTACAAGAGACAAGCAAAGAAATCTAAAAAGTAGTCTATGACTTGATTTTTTACAGGTTTTAACCGTAGACCTATTACTACTGGCATGCATTTCGTGACGGAAACATCCATTTATTGCAGATTACAAAAAAAAAAAAAACTAGAGTCAGAATTATAATTTGACTGTCATATTCATATTGAGCACATACAAATTGATAGGAAATGACTAATTTTATTTCAGTAACATAACTTTTGTAAAAATTTGACCAGTGTTATCAAGCCAATTGCTTTAGTGCATCCTCAAGAGACGTTCTGTTGAGAGTTGCAAGAGAGCCTCAAGGTGCAGAGGCAGCATGAGCAGAAGAAAGACCAGTAAGGGAGGCACAGGGACTGCGAAGAGCAGCCACCGGGATGGATGAAGGGGGAGGTTTCATAAATTGCTCCCATTTCACAATTTTGCAAGGGACTTAAGTCTAAATTTCTAGCAAATTGAGATGGAGAATTTACAAAATTATGATTAAATACTGAAGCTAATTCTTCAAATTTGGGGATTGACATCCTCTATTCTCTGGATTGCTTCAGTAGAGATGGCCTACAAACAAAATGACCTTCAGAGAAACAAGAAGAAAGTAAATCACTCTCTTTTATATTAACACTATGTATTTTCTCCCTGATTTATTCATTCATGAGCTTCTTCAGCTGCCTGTGGGAAAGGGTCTTTTCCTTTTAGTCATTGGATGTCTCTCTTCCCTGCACTACTGATCAAGAGAAACAAACTTTTACATTTCTTGAAAGTCCATTTTAGATGTTTCTTTTATGACAGTTGGCTTGTGACAAACAATCTCACTATGACTAAGCAGCTTCTACTTTTAACATTGAAATAAGTTGCTGTGTAGGTTTCCCTTCAGGTGGTTTTTACCTCAATTATAATAATAACCAAAACTATAATGGGAAACTTTCTTTTTAAGAGATCAGAAGGCTAATGTATTAATACAACGTTCCACCTTCCCAAAACGCAGAAGAAGACGACTTTCTGTTGCTGTCGGGCTTATTTTAGAGGACTTTACTTGCCTCCCAAGAATAATACTAGTTTTTACATTTTCAGAAAAAAATAACTAGATATCTCCTAAGAAGCTGTCATCAGCAGAACATCTCTGAATTAAGTGGACTGAGAGGCTTTTGCATACAAGCTGGATAACTACACTGAGCTAAGGTAACTGGAAAGCTACTACTTAGTATTAGTTGCCCTAAGATCTAGATCTTCTTTTCATAGTGGGTTTCCAAGCAGCCCTGGATCATCAAAGTACTTGAGAAGTAGGTACAGGAGCGCTAGTGTCTGATGAAACTGCAGTGGTGGACTGAGTTTGGGAATAAAAGAGAGGGACTTTTTTTTTTAAGATTTATTTATTTATACATACAAGCTGGGGTACAGGCCAGCAGTGTGGGATGGCGAGAGGGTTCACCAGAGACAGAGCGGGGAGCAGAACAGGCAGATCAGAAATACACTGCTGAGGGGAGCAGCGGGCGAGGCAGGAGCGGTCTGCCGCACCATGTGGGATTCTCCCCGGCCGGGCGTCGAACTTGCGTCACCGCTGCCGACAGCTCCACAGTGCAGCGCTTAACCGCTGTGCCACCAGGGAGGCCCAAAAGAGAGAGACTTTGACTCAGTACCTGCCAATACTCCCAGGATTTGCTGGAAATCACAGGATATCATGATTATCATTATTATCATAATTATCATTACACTTTTATCAAAAGCCCCTGAGTTAATAAGTAATGTATCCCTGATCACACTGATTACTCTTTTATTAATAAATATCAATGCAAGATATTGAAGGAGAATTTTTATTGTCATTGCACACTAATGGTTATTTCTTCAGCGCAAGAGTTTTTTTTTTCACTTTTGCATTTAACAGGTAGACCAATTTGCTACTAACTTTGTTTCTCCACCTGAGCTGTAAAAAGGCTTCCCGAGAAGCATTTTGCACTTGATGAAGTATTACAGATGCCAAGACGGAATTTCAGGGAGAGTCATACTTATTCAGGTAAATCCAACAAATTGATGTGCTATGTTAGTTAAATAGTAAAATTTTATTCAGTCATTTTGCTTACTAGGTCGTTAGATTTTATACTTAGTCAGAATTTCATCTGACTTGTAACAAAAATTTATGTAAAGGCTGGATGTCCATGATATGAAAAGAAAAATATACAGGCCTCTGTAAGCTAAGAGTTGTATGTTGCTCTGAACTATTGACATTGTTATTTGTCCTGAGAGTATATATATATGATATTTAGAAATACAGGTAACTGGTATTGTAAGGCCAACAATTTATTCTGGAGGGCAATTACCATTATTTTCTTAGCATTTTATTTAGTAATAGGCTACTGGTCTATTTGCAAAGAATGCAAATTCATTCTTAGTTTAGCTTTGTATCTTTAATAATTCATTAATTTTTTTTTAATTCTGAAAGGAATACCTGTCTTATTGTAAATCTTAGACCTATACAGACAACTGGTTTTTTTGCTGCTAGACTATTAATACATATTATGAATATATTAAAATGAATGTTATTTATAAAAATGACTAAATTATTTAGTAAACCAACTAAATGTATGGGAAATCTGTTTGCTACTTTTATATTGTTTAGTGAGTAACATGAAATAAAATAGACAAAAGGATTTTGGAAATTTTAAGTAATCAAAGCTATGAATATTTTGGAAAATTGACATTGTCCTAAGGTTTCAGAACAGTTAAAAATTAAAGTTATTACAAATCTATTACAATTGATAAGTTAGTCTTTAAACTCTTAAGATAAGATAAAAACTGAATGCTTATGACTTATTTGATTATGTTTTAGGGCAACAGTTTAGTCTTCTCAAAATTTAATTTTTAACTAGATAGTAGAGGGACATGAGTCTTTTATAGACACCATAAATGTTTCTGACCCAGAAAGGCATGAATTAAATTATAACAGAAGCAATGAAAAATACAGTATGAGTTATTATACAGCATTTTAAATCTGAGAATCATAATATAGAATATAGAAAAGGGTTAAAGCCAGAAAAAGAGACATTTTCATCCACTTAATTAGTCACCTAAATCAAGAATTAAATAGGTAGCTGATAAATCCTTGAGGTACATTATTTGTCAGAGGAGGTAAGTGTTTTAAAAATCAATGGATTGAAAGTAAATTAATCAATTTGCTAAAAATTAATGTTAGCTACTACTGTTCTCAAATATAGTTGCCTATTACAAATTCTTCTGGAATATATTCAATTAATTCATTCAACAAATATTTGCTAAGTGTCTATTTTATTTAGGCATGTTCTGCATATTGTGCCTATAACAGGGAGCATCATAACAAAAAGTCACTACTCTCACGGTATGAACAAAGCACATAAAATGTAACATCAGGTGGTAATAAGTTCTGCAAAGTCCCACCTGTCCCTCCCCTTCCATTCTTTCCTGACTCAATGTCAGTGGTCTTGATCTTGTACCCATCACCTGGAAAGTAGCCAAGAAAGGAAAAGACACTGGTAAAGCCACATATGGATCCATGGTCCTTACCCTGGATGACGGTAGGCATGTCAGAAAAGCATCTGACAAAATGACATTTGAAGAGAGATCAGAATAAATCTGGACAGTGGGCCATGAGAATATCAGGGGGGAATTACTTCAGGTTGAAGAAACAACAAATATAAAGAACCTGAAGACAAGTTCCTTAATCAATATTTATTAAAAAGACTAGAAGAAAATAAGATCATTAGACTACCTATGTTCTCACTTGCTGCAAGTTGAATATGCCCCAAGCTATTCCCATGAACACATGCATTAATATACATTAATATATTCAAGAACAATATTTCTTAAAATATACTTGGAAACTTGGTAAATTCAGTAATTGGTTATTAGGCTAATTGTTTCTTTGCTAAGTTAACTTATAAGGAACTGGCTTTCAATCAGTTGATTTCTGGCCAATTTACCTAGAGCTATACCTAGTACAGAATAGACATTTAATATTTGTAAGAATGATAGTAAAAAGATTATATGTGAAACAAAACATCAAGGATTATATTGAATGTTGTACCTAAAAGCTATAACATGCCAGAACGTGATTTGAGCTTGGATCTAATATGCCCACGTGATATTTGACCGCATCAAAAACACACATGCAGGCCTTGAACTGCAAGGCCACATAAGACCCATTTCTCACCCAGCCTGTCTCCTGGTGCTTTCCTTTTCATCTTTGAAACTGGCTCCAGAATTCAGCTTTCTTTCCTTTCTAGTAACTCAGACATGCTTTCTACCCCTTGAGATTTTGTTCCCTACATCATTGCATCATCTGCCTAATTTCTCATTTTCTTTTGCATCTGATGTTAGGCAATAGGCCTTTTTAATTTTAACAATCTTGGAAGATAATGAAGTAACCAATGAAGCATAAGTCAGAAAGGTTAAAGAATTCTTGCATAATTCTCAAATCATGTGTTTCTTTTTCCTTTTAAGATGTAAATGAGTCTATAAGGACCAGATGTCTGTCTGTGATCTTTCCCTTCCCTCCTCATTGATATGAATTAGCTTTATTTCTGTAGGCTTTTCTAAAAATAGTTATTACATCTGTTTATTAATTTTAGAATATTTTATTAATTTTGTTCTTACATTTTTGGGGTCCCTGCCACCATATCACGATATCACCACCATAGTCCCTTGTGTTCACCCCTCCTGTTTTGCACCTCCTCTCTTCCCCTCCTTTCCTGTATGCCTCAGTTCTACGGTCAGCTTGCCAGTTTTGACTTTTTCTTCACTTTTTGTTTGTTTTCTCTATATTCCACATGAGACCATCCAATATTTATCTTTTTCCTTCTAATTTCGTCTAGCATAATCCCTTCCAGCTCCATCCATGTTGCCACAAAATGCATGAGTTTGTCTTTTTTGCTTGCTGAGTAATAAATATACCACAACTTTTTGATCCATTCATTATTTTGGGCATTTGGGTTGTTTCCAGATTTTGGCTATTGTAAATAGCGTTGCAATAAGCATAGGAGTGCAGGTTTCCTTTTGAATTAGTGTTTTGCTGTGTGGAGGATCCTCAGAACACTAAAAATGGATCTACCGCATGATACAGTAATTCCACTCATAGTTCACCCAAAGGATACACACCTGTTATTTAAATGTGCTGACATTTATTTTAGCAAATAGAGAAACATTATTACAATAGTCAAGAGAGATAGGTTCCTGCAGTGGTAGTCCAGAAAATGGTCTCCCACCTTGTCTCCACTCCTCACACCTTTACTAAACTGCGATCAGTGCTCTGGGGATGATCTCCCTCCCCTGAAGGGCAGCAAAAAAGAGAGTACAGATACTGGTGACTCCAACTATTTTTTTGGGTGGTCCTGCAGAATAAGGAGATTGTCTTTCAAAATGATTCTTCATTATCAATTTATTGTTTGGTATGGATGTGTGATGTAGGTGGTATTCTAATTGCTAGTAAGCAAGGAGAGTGGTAAGTCATGGAACTATAGGGAAAGTCAATTGACTGACTAGTAATCTAGGTAGGCATGAGAAATGAGAATTTATGATTTCCAAATAGAAGGGCTTAGGAAGTAATAGCAAGCCCTTATTCTCTATCTTCTGTTGAGTCATTCCTCTAATATGAATTAGGTCTGAAACTGGAATTGCTTCCCTGTCATCACTCAGGTATTATGGGTATACAGTATAGAATATAAAATGGCAGATGCTTGCAATAAGTCTTGCAGACAACTTCAGTTCCCTGAAGTTTTGCCCTCTGCATTTATTCCTGAGGGTTGAGTTCACTAAACCACTCTTTCCTTATAGTTCCATTTTTAGATGCAATCAAGGTAAAACAACCTTAGGTCAAATTGGCAATATGCAGCTTCTAAGACATCCACAATGGATGAGACTCTGTTAACGGATCCTTGCCTTGCCTCATCCCTCCTCTCCCCTCCTTCTCCCCTCCTCCCCCCACTCCTGCCTAGCACCACAACAATGAGAAACTTTATTTTCTTACTAACGCTCTGTGGTCAAACCACCATACTGAATATAATATGTAACTATTATTCTGAAATATGGTAAATGACATAGAAAATGAGTTCTTATTCTTTTCAGCTCAGTTTGTCACTAGAAGTTTTGGGATCTTCTATACACTATTTAAAATGAAAAATAATTTAATATAAGTATCTTAAAGTCACTGCTCCAGGGCCAGACTTCAGCAAATAGGAGAGCAGAGAGAGAAGTGAAAGAGTAAGGCTGGGGGCATTGCTCTAGAGGGATCCTGTAACCAGAATGTTGTCAAGGCAGGGACTTTTGCAGCTGTGTGCAAGGTAAAGAGCAAGACAGAAACTAGCTATGAAAATTAGGACCCAAGGTCAGAGCAAAACACCACTGGGCATCTCTGCTGCTAGAGCACATAGGTGTTGAATCGCAGTCACTTAATTCCTCTTATTAGTATCTGGTTTGGTTTGAGAGACCGGTGAGGGTGACTCAGAGTTTCACTTGTGAGGAGAGGCAAGCTGCAGGAAATCTTCAAAAGCCAAGAAAGACGGGCAAAATTATCTGACTGGGAATTATCTTCCCTGGGAATTAGACAACTGGGATCAGAGATTTAAGGGATGTTCTTGCCAAATGAATCTATGTATGCAGGAACTAGACAAGGAGAGAAGAATGATCTAGTCACATTCACATTTATACCTGAGTGATGAGAAGATAGTTTAACTGAGTGGAGCTTTTTCTATTCTTTTGTTTGCTAATTTTTAGAACTGAGTTGAAGGAATAAGGAGATCAGGTCCACAGGTCAGGATAACCTAGCAACTTCAGATTGGACCTCTATGATCTTGATGATGAGTATGGGCTCTCATCTGTTGTCATTACCATGGCATCCCAGGGTTGCCAGACTAGTCTTCTTCCCAACCTTGGCACCAAGGGCTCTGGGTCAGCACTTTAATATTCACCTTATTTTACTAAACTGAGGGAGCAATTGCCAGTCTCCTGGCTAGGCTGATGGCAATTTAGCCGAAAGTTGAGTTCCCATACCTATAGTACAAAAAGGGTGTTGAACTTGCAAATTTGAAGCCATAAAATAAAGACTGTAATGACTTAGAGTAGAAAGAGGAACAGAAACTCAATGAAGCTGCAAGAGCAACAAGATACCAAGAACACACAGAACTTAACTTTAGACACCAGGGGTTTCTCTAGAATTTTCACTGTTTCTTGGAAATAGCTCCAATTTCATTCAAATGGAAGTACAAGGAAACGTGAGAACCCTATTTATGTCCCTAAAGTCACTGCCACCAATCAAAGGCCCACTGCAGCTCAGATCAGTAGGAATGATCGCTCTGTCCTTGGGGGTGTCACTTTCCTGTTATAAACCTTCAGTGGATTCCTATTATTCTTGGAAAAATAAGGTCCTCTGAGAACTCTTTCACTCATCTCTTTCATGCAACAAATACATGAACATAATTTAATCACTGTTTTCCATACTTGACCTGAACCTTTTCCATTTTCAGACTGTTTTCAAAGTTTACTGTTTTCTATTGGAAAATAGTTTAATTACACAAATGCAAATATTTTCAATACCAGCTAAAAACACCATCTCGTATGGAACACTTTCTTTCCTATGACAGTAATTTCCTTATATATGTACTTTTGCTTGTTTCACTCAGTATTTTTTAATTAATTAATTTTTAATTGAGTTAATATTTGGATAACCCACCAGGTATTGCAACATAGTGCACCCACCACCAAATTACCCACAGTCCACCACCATAGTCCATTGTGCTTCTTTCCTTCTTTATTCTTATCCTTCTCCTACTCTCCTACCCCATTGAATGCTTCAGTTCTGTAGTTAGATTTCAAAGGTTATTTTTAAAGCTTGTCTTTATCTGACCATTGGTTTAGTTACTCTCTATTCCACACATCAGTGACACCATCTGGTACTTATCTTTCTACTTCTGATTTATTTCACTTAACGTTAACCTTCCAGCGCTATCCATGTTGCTGCAAATGACATGGTTTGTTATTTTTTTTTGATTGTTGAGTAATATTCTATTCCATACCCCATCTTCTAGACCCACTCATCTGTTTTGAGCATTTAGGTTGTTTCCATAATTAGGCTATTGTAAATAGTTCTGCAATAAACATGGGAATGCAAGTTTCCTTTCCAATTGGTGTTTTTGAATTTTTCGTGTATGACTAGCAGTGGAATTGCTGGGTCATATGGCAGATCCATTTTAAATGTTTTGAGACACAGACATACTGTTTTCTATAAGGGCTGGATCAGTTTGCATTCCCACTGGCAGTGTAGGAGGGTTTCTCCACATCATTGCCAACATTGTTGTTTCTGGTCTTTTTGATATGGGCCATTCTCACAAATTTGAAATGGTATATCTCATTGTGGTTTTGATTTGCTTTTCACTGATGATAAGTGATGAACAATTTTTCATATGCCTGTTTGCAATCTCTACGTCATGTCTTCTTTGTAGACATGCCTGTTTTGTTCTTCTGCCCCTTTTCTGATTGGGTTATTTGTTTTTGCTTTGTTGAATTGTATTTCTTTGTAATCTTTGATGTCAGTCCTTTGTCATATGTATGGTGTGCAAATATTTTCTCCCATTCAATGGCGTCTTTTTGTTTTAGTTATGGTTCCTTTGACTGTGCAGCTTTTCAGCTTGATATAGTCCCAATTGTTTATGTTCTCTTTTGTTTTCCTTGCTGCTGAACATGAATCCCTAAAGACATCACTGAAATTGATGGCCTAGAAAGTTTTGCCTATGATTGCTCCTACATATTTTATGGTTTTGGGTTTTACATTCAAGTCTGCTCCATTTTGAATTGATTTTTGTGTATGGTGTGAAATAGTGGTTTAGTTTCACATTCTTTTGCAAGCAGCTGTCCAGTTTTCCCAACACAATTTATTGAAGAGGCTATCCTTGTTCCATTGTATGTTTTTGGCTCCTTTGTTATAGATGAACTGTCAGTATACATGCGGGTTTATTTCTGGGCTCTCAGTTCTATTCCACTGGTCTGTTTTTGTTCCAGTGCCAGGCTGTTTTAATTACTATGGCTTTATAATAGAGCTTGAAGTCTGGAAGTGTGCTAGCAATGTTCTCTTTCTTTTGCTTTTGCTATTTGGAGTCTTTTATGATTCCATATGAATTTCATCAGTGTTTGTTAAAGTTCTATGAAAAATGCCATTTATACTTTTATTGGGATTGCACTGAATATGTATGTTGTTTTGGGTAGGATGGCTATTTTGAAAGGTTGATTCTTCCAATTCATGAGAAGGGAACAGTTTTCCATTTCTTATACCTTCTTCTATTTCTTTCAACAATGTCATAATTTTCTTTGTATGATTTTTACCTCCTTTGTTAGTTTACTCTTAGGTAGTTAATTTTTTTTGGATGTAATTTAAGTGGGATTACTTTAATTTCTTCCTCTTATGTCTAATTGTTTGTATATAGGAAGGCAAATGATTTTTGTGTATTGATTTTATACCCTGCCACTTTGTTAAACTGATTGTTTAGTTTTTCCATGAAGTCCTGAGGACTATCTGTGTATATTAACATCTCAAAAATTATTTCCTCATCTTTTCTTCCCATATCTCTATAACATCATATTAAACTTATTTCTCTTCTTAAGGAGTTTTTCCAAAAGTTTTATATATATTTTAAATTGTGGCAAAACATACACAACATAAAATTTACCATTCTAGCCAATTTTAAGTGTACTGTTCAATATTGTTACATACACTGCATTATGCAACCATCACCACTCTCACTCTCAGGAACATTTTTATCTCTAGTTTCAGAGCTTTCCCTCCCCTTCAATACTTAAAAAAAATTATTCAGATGTCTTTCAGCAGATTTTTTAAGTGTCTAAAATAAGTATGTCACCTACTTATTTGTGAGTGAACTACTGTTTCTCTTTGGAAGCTTTCAGAAGTTTTTCTCTACTTTTGAAAACTCTTAAATTTTACCATAATAGGGTAAGTATGAACGTTATTACAATAATACCAATCTTTTAAAAATTGAGATATATTTGACATATAAGTTCAGGTGTATAATATGATTCAATATTTGTACATATTGTGAAATGATTACCACAATAAATCTAGTTAACATCATCACCACAAATAGTGACATTTTATTCTTATTATAAAAACTTTTAAGATACAGTTTCTTAGTAAATTTCATAATCTGTATTGTATTACTTAACTGTAGGAGCCTAGTTCTGTTTTAGCCAGTGATTTTGGACAAGTTATTGACCTTAAGTTTTATGAGAACTGGGATCATGTCTTTCTGGTTCAATGACTGTATCCTCTGTGCCAATCATGGTTCCTGGCATATGGCAGTTGCCCTAAATGAACAGTTGTTGAGTGAATGAATAACTAAATGCATAGACACTAAGGGGACTATAAGAATCTATAAGAATCTATGAGAATCTATAAGTTTTTAATATTTCTTTTGTGATTTGTCTCAGTATTTAGAGTATTTTTATAGAAGAAAAATATAACTTTTTAATAAGACTTAACTTTAAACTAAGTAAGTTCCATTAAATGATCTATAGATTATATGAAATAGAAGAAAATACAGACTTAAGAAAAGAACCATGCAAATTATCAAGAGCATATACTTACATCTGGAGGCTAAAAGTTAAACAGTCTCAGTCAAAAATGAACTTGCTCTTTCTATATGTAACTTATCAAACTATTCTTGGTCTATAGATCTTTCTTTGCTACTAAAAACTGTGCCCTTCTTGGAGGGGCCAGCTATTTTTGAAGGAATAATGTAAATGATAAAATTTGTATTGTACTTCTTTAGACTGGTGATTTGTACCACCACTTAAAAATTAATATTGAAATGTGGAAAGAAGTAATACTTTTCTTTATTTTCCCTTAAAAATATCCACTTAATTGAATAAATGCTAAGGTTTTTGTTTGTTTTTATTTTTTTAAAGAGTGTAAGAGTAACTAGGGAGTTTTGCTGCTTAAATCATTATTTTTGTGGCTCTAGGCTAATTGTCCTTAGTGGTATGATTTTTTTTTTTTTGTAATGATATCCAACTCTGTGTGAACCCACACTATCATATTCTCTGCTTTTCTTGACTACACCTAAATAACAGCAATACTGTCCACCTTTAAGTCCTGCAAACTTGCAGGTTGCCAAAGACTTAGGAACTGATATAATCTTCCTTAAAGAAAAGTCAAAAGATTGATAGAAAAAGATAGATCTTGTGGCTGTAAATACAGAATGCCTCAGGATACTGAATTCATAGCCATAAAAAGCACTGTTGTGAAAACATTTGTCAATGCATAAAACTTTAAGAAAATGCTTTGGATGACAGAATTCTTATAGGCTTTTAGATATTGAGAATTGATTTGTAAAAAATGAGCTAAAGAAATAATTAACAGCAAGAAAAATAAAGCCCATGTTTTTCTAGAGAAGCTGAATGAATTACTGACATTTGAGAAGGTGTTAACAGTCTTGAAAATATGAATTCTTTGGGTTTTACATTTCTACTGTGCAAAAATGGCATGGGATATTTCAACCAGTCTGTCAAGTAATCTATGCATAAATTGAAGAGAGCAGTTCCCTGAGTTACTTCATATTTAAAATAAAATATCTAGTTCAAAAATAAACTCATTTAACTTTTACTTGTTTTTCACACTTTCCTGTCTTAATTAGTTCAAGTTAACTTCGTTTTAACAGGGCACTGTCAATTCCCAACTCAAGCCATCTCATTTGAGTTTATTAATAAATTTAGGGCAATGTGATAAAAATGATTCATATGAAGGAAACACCATACTTGCTTTTGGAATAAACTCCTATTGAATTCAGCACATCCTATAATTACCAGAGAATCCCCTCTTACCCTTATTTTGTGGTTCCTAAGGTATCACTCACTTTGGCAACATATATGAAAAGTAAAGCTTTGACTACCATCTTCATAAAGTACATAGGCATGTTTTAAAATTTTGAACTGTGTCTATATACTTTCTCTTTTCAAAGGGTTGCTTTTATGCATTCAAAATTCAGGGAAAGTCACCAAAGATGAGGAGATGCAGGCTAAAACAATTGAGGGGGAAGTTATCTTTACAGAAATCACATATAATTTTAGACTTGAAATAGGAGTCCCTGATAAGCATTAAAAACATTTTCCACTCCATAACTTTTAACGTGAATCCAAATGGTTAATGTTTCTCTCCTGTTTAGTAGAAGACAAATCCACATTTTAAAAATTATCTAGCTGTTATTCAAATGTAATTTCCATTACTTTAACTGGGCTTTTTTAGGGGAAAAAGATTATGAGTAGGTAATGGGTTTTTGGAATTCACTCAATACCTTGGAAAAAATAGACCTTCATTAGTATCTTACTGCATTGGTAAAAGTCTTTCAATAGATCAACTAATTTTCAATGCTACTATACTTTTGGATTAATATGGAGAATGGGAAATATGGAATAATCCAAGTAATTTTTTTCAATATTTAATTTTAAATTGTACTCAATTTTCAAATTAGATTTCAAGTTAGTTTTAGCATTTTAAAATGTCATTGTAATTAAGCCCAAATTTGATATATTAATTTAGAACAAAATTAATATATTAATTTGCATTTAAGTTGGAAACAACCCATTTTGTTTCTATAATGCTAACTTAAAGTTTGGCGGTGAATTTTAAAGTGGATACTGTTAGTGTTTCATGCTGACTGTTTTCATAGTAAGTTAGTCATATGTAATACAGACCTTTCATAAATGTTTCATGTTCTTTTTATTACGAAATTAAAATCTTATGTTAAATAAAAGTATGCTAAAGAAATACTTCACACATAATCATATATGCATCATTAACATGAAATTTTTGATATATAAACAATACAATGTTACGGTCCTAATTCATTCAAAGTTAGAATAAAGGTATGTCTATACAGGCCTTGTATGTAGTCCAACCAATGGTGTAATTACACCACTCCCTTCATCGTTCTGTTGCTTTATCACTCATTTGGTATTTGATAGCTGTGCTGGCTGACTTGAAATTTTGATTATGTGAAAAGTACCTGTTGGGTGAGTGTTCCATTCTGGTTAACCTAACTCAATGAAATATAGTAGCCTATATGAAAATATTCAAGGTGTGCAGGAACCATTTTTGGGAAGAATCTATAAAGTCTGGAAAGGGGTTGAGCAAGCAGTATCCATTTAACTCAAGAGTGGTCTACTTCCCAGCACATTTGTACAAAAATGGGTTTGCTTAATCGGTTTCCCATAATGTGTTCTACAAACCACTGGTAATTTTACATGGCACAGAAGAAAACTTCAAAGTTCTACTATACTTTTTACCTTACACACAGAAGTTATATATGACTTACTGTGTTCTAGTGCATGACCCAAGAAAACGCGCTAACGGCACACGGCCCCCCCGTGACTGCACAGGTATCCGCGGTCCAGTGTGAGAGTGTGTGAGTCTGTGTTACTGGCCGCCTCAAGTTTCCAAGCATGGGGGCACCACCACGAAGGAACTAAGCGGCTCCCGCCAGGCCGCACCCTTACCGGCCCTCCGAGACCACATCAGGTCCAACCCCATGAATAACTTGCCGCCTGTCTCAGGAACCGCCAGATCCGCACCAGGAGGGTAAAAAACATCAAACCTCGGGACACTTGCAAGTCTCGCGGACTTTGCGTTACTGGCTTCCTGGGGAAAGACCACTGGAGGATCGCTCCTCCCCTGTGAACCAATATTTTGTTGTCGCGAGATCTCAGTGACAGATCTCGCGCCTGTTCTCGCGGGATTTTCTGGGTTCGTGATGGAAGTGGAGGTGGGCGGTGGAGGAAGGTGCGAGCAGTGAGGACGGCTTAGGGGTCGTCTCGCGCGCCTGGAGGACTCGGCGAGCGCCTCCTTGCCAGCCTCCACGACACCCTCCTCTCTGCCGCTGCTTCGGACCCCCCTCAAAACCCACTTTGCTCCCTGTCGACCCGCGGCATCGGGCTCCTGGGGGGCGATGTTCGGAGGGCGGCCTGAAGTGGTGTTGGCCGCGGTCTGCCTGCGCGTAGCCTTCTCGCAGCCCTTTGCCGCCCGTTCGGTGTTAAAAGCATCCAGGCTGCCAGACCCCACCCCCTGGCCAGATGGAGGCCTCTGCCCCGAAGCCTCGCGCGGAAACCGCCGGGAAAGGTATCAGCTCTGAGCTCGCCTCTCTGCCCAGACACCTGTCTTTATGGCGCCCGGTTGGACCCTTTCCTGCCAGTTCCCTTCGCTTGGGGGTTTTATCTAGTGGCTCCTGTAGGTGACAGCTGGAGAGTGTGAACTCCAGGGCTAGGAACAGTTCTTTGCGATTCAGTGTTGATAATCTGGACTCTGTAGTCATACTGCCCTTGGATCTAGTACTGCTACTTTGGACAGTTTCTTTATCTTTAAAATTGAGATCATTGTTGAGTTCTTGTGATTATTAAATAACTGTATGCAAAGCACTATGTGATCCACCGTCTGGCCCACAGAATGAGCTCAGCAAATGTCTGATTTTATGAATTCTTTATCCTTGTATGCTCCAGTTCTTCGTGAATAGTAGAAGTTTGTTGCTAAGTAAACGAATGAAGGCCCAGATACTTAGTTCAGTTTACGTTTTTTTTTTTTTTTTACACAAAAGATGATGTGTTGATTTGGGGCCTTATTCCGCCTTAATGAGTTGCCAAGAGAGACTTTAAAGAGGGTGTGGTTATCTGCCACAAGTCATCTGGGATGCCTTCTTGCTCCCAAATTAATAGTTTTCATTACTAGTGATAACAAAAACCACTGGATATTGAAGGCTTTTTCAGCTTCCGGCAATACGCTGTTTATCTGCATGCTCTCGTTTGAGAACGCTATGGGTCTTATGAGATAGATAAGGAGTTGAAACCTAAAGTTCATAGAAACTTATGTAACAAGCCTCATTTCTGGAGACTAGGAATTGATGGCACTATAACTCAGGGACCACAAATATAAATACCTATAGAGGCCTGGCAGGTAAATAAAGATGAAGCTACAAAGTGGAGCTTGTGGTAACTGGATGCTCATACTTCAGTTAAGAGGATTAGGGGCTACTCAGGGTCTAGGGATTTTTCATGTCTGAGTTGGGATGGACCTGGTAGCTGAAAGGTCAAATAGCCTGATTCAAATCCAGCTCTCACTTTCTAGCTATGAGACTGTGGGCAAGTTGGTTAACTTTTATCTGTCCTACTGTCTGTGAAATGGTGTTAATTGTATTACTTACATGAAGCAATGAAAGGGTCCTAGAATGAAAGTAAGGAGGCTTCACTGAGCTATCACATCTAAAGCACATACTTGTCACGCATAAGCTTTCAAATATTAGGTATATACAACTATTTGTTGATTCTGCAAGTATTTGAGTTTTAAACATTGTTTCTAGGTGCCCTAGGTAAAAAAATTAAGTCTCTGCTCTAGTTAAGTTATAGTTGAGATATATAGTAACAGATATTTCATAATGTTCTCTGAAAATGGAATCAACTAGAGAGAGTGACCTAGAATGCTATTTTAGATTGGATGGTCAGAAAAGACACCTTTGAGGAGATGCCATCTGATCAGAGACCTAAAGTGAAAGAGTCAGTCATATTGGTAGAAAAGAGTGTTGGTGGAGGGAACACTGAGTGCCAGGACTGAGGAGTTCAAGAAGGCTAGTTTGGAATGAAAGGCGAAGGGGGTAAGAAAGAGAGAGGAACCAGATCATATGGACTCTTGCTCCCGTTCCCCCCATTCAATCCAACAGGAAATCCCCCCCCCCCATTTTAACTATATGTTCTGGAGTTTGCATACAGAGGTATTCCAATCCAAGCTTAAAGAGAATTTATTTGCTTCTAAAAGCAAACCAAATGTATTTACATAAATTGTTTTGTGAAGCCCTTAAGGTCTTTGCACATGCTGTATCCTTTAACATACTTTACTTGGCTCTCTTTCAATTTTTTCTCAATCCTTCTTTTCAATAGCACTCTGTTCTCTTCTTACATGTTTGTGTGCTTTCTGTCTCCCTCAGTAGATATCAAGGATCTTGGAGATAGAAGATGTGTTTTCAATTAATAAATTCAGCACATGTTTATTGAGTACCCTGTGTGGTGGTCCTGGGAATAACATTTTGAATACAGACATTTTCTTGGAAATACTCATTAATGGGAGAGACAGATAAATTGAGTTAATATGGCAAACATTATGATGAGTGCCATGCAATATTTATTTGAGATAAGGAATAGTGGGGTATTCTACTTTAAATAGGTAGTCAGCAATGACATCTCTGAGGAGATGACACAAACAGCTGGGAGAAGACCTGCTTAGCATGTTTGAATCAAGGGAATAAAATTGACATTAAGTTGGAGAGGTAAGTAGAGGCAGATCATATACAGGAGCTTTTAGATCATAGTAAGGAGTTTGGAATTTATTCTTTGTGCAGTGTATACTCATAAGGTTTACTAATAATTTGTATTTTTAAATAGTCAATATTACTACCAAGTGTAATGGGGATTATAGGGTAATATGGTGGCTACAGAGAGAATGGAGAAAGCTGAAGGTGCATTACTGCAGGGAAGAACTGTGAACCAAATATTACACTTGTTTTGTGATAAAGTTTTGTTGGGATACAGCCTTATTTATTTGTTTATATATTTTCTGTGACTATGTTTGTGTTTCAAGGTAAGAGACAGTATAGTTTGCAAAATTTAAAATTAAAGCCAAAATCCAATTCTCCACAGAAAAACTTGGCCAACAGTTGTTTTAGAGAAATGGTATGAAGGAAAGTTATACTTTTTAAAAAAATTTTATATTTATTTATTTACTTATTTATTTTAATTTATATATGTGTTACATCATTGTTCATTTTTGTACGTTTTCTTTCTTTTCCCAGATATAGTCTCCCTAGAATTTCCATCACCAGTTCACCCGTGTACCATCACGATAGTCCCTTGTGCTCTTCCCACCCTCATTTTGATCCCTCTCCCTCCCTGCAGAATGTCTCTGATTTATACTTGTCAGTTTATTTTTGTTTTACTTTGTTGTGGTTTATTTATTTTTGTTATTTTTTCCCTGATTCTTTAATTGGTTCGCCTGTATTCCTCCTGTAAGTGAACCCATCCAATATTTTTCTTTCTCCTCCTGACTTATTTCACTGATCATAATCCCTTCTAGTTCCATCCGTGTTGTTGCAGATGTCATCAGTTTATCTTTTTTGATTGCTGAATACTATTCCATTGTGTATATATACCCCATCTTCTTGATCCAGTATTCTGTTTTTGGTCATTTGGATTGTTTCCAAGTCTTACCTATTATAAATAATGCTGCAATAAAAATAAACAATAATTCCTTTTGAATTAATGTTTTTGAAGTTACACATTTTTTGAAGTAGAAAGAGCAGAACAATTTGATGGATTGGATGGAGAGACTAATATGAACAGGAATTAATGGCTGACTAAAGGTTTTCTATCTTGAAAAGTTGGAGTCCATTTGGTGATATTTGGAAAGACTAGTTCTGAGCAAAGTTTAATCGCTATTATTTCGACATTTCTTTTCTTCATTTTGTACCCATTGTGTGATACAGTGTCTTGTGGGTGGTGTTACATCATATATGTTGAATAATAAATTACTGAATTAAGTCTTAAAAAATTAGAAGTCATTTGCTTAGTAGGCAGATAAATCATGTGAAGTAGAAACAATATATTAAGAATTGCTATAGGAGTTAATTTAGGTTTTAAGGTTCAAATTATACTGTTATATGTTGCAACCCAGATGCCCAAAAGTTGATGACTGGATCAAGTAAATGTGGTACATGTATACAATGGAGTACTATTCAGCAATCAAAAATGATAAACTAATGCAATTCTCAGCAACATGGGTGGAGCTAGAAGGGATCATGCTCAGTAAAATAAGCCAGAAGGAAAAAGAAAAATATCGAATGGTATCACTTATAGGAGGACTATAAGAGAGCCAAACGAGAAATCAGGAGAAAATAGCACACAAAACATAACAAAAGCAAAAACTAGCATGCAACAACAAATAAGAGACATTCTACAGGGGAGGGGGAGGAAGAGTGACCAAAATAGAAGAGAAAAGAGCACAAGGGACTATGGTGATGGTTCATGGGTGAATTGGTGGTGGGAAACCTGTGGGGATACACAATAATGTAAAGGATATAAATTAAATAAAAATATATATTAAAAAAACCACAAATCATACTGTTACGAAATTAGAATCCATTGACCTGTCTGTTATCCCTGGATGGTGGATCAAGGTTTTAGTTTCATGGTGAAACTCTTAGAATAGTGTAACGCTTATCAAACAGTTTGGCTCCAAAGACTAGATGTAAAAAGGATGTTTCTCTGTGTACTTCTAATTGTTATGTAAAACAATCTCACCAAAGTCAGTGAGAATAATGATTTTATTTTTGAGGAACAACTAGTGAGAAACAGCATAGTGAGCTATTTCTGTGAGCTATTTTTGGGTAGTTTAGACATTCTAGCTATATAATCATGAATGTTACAAAAACCTAACTCAAAGTCATCAGGAAAATCCTAGGAAACTACCAGTGGTAATCTGATCTTAATGAGAAATATGTGATAAAAATAATTGCTACTATTCTCATAGTTGTAGCCATGTAATTCCTCTGGGATCCTTGCCATAAGAAATGTGTTTGATTTTTCTCTATTTGATAACTTTTAATTGTACCAAAAGTATATGCTATAGAGAGCATCCTCCACCCCCATTCATAGTGCTGTATTTTATGACTGGAAAATAAAATAACTGTACAGTTAAGTGCAGAATAAATTTGTTTGTGTGTCAGACTCTTCCAAGAATAATAGCATCTTATCGGAAAAAGACATTAGAATTCCTCTCCTTTCTAAGAACCTCAACTCTTAAAATCTAGAAGGGAAAAAGGTGTTAAAAAGCAGGTACACATCACCAGTTGAATTGGAGTGCTCCTTGGTTTAGCAGATAAAAATTAAAGCAATAATTTTGAAGCAGCAACATTGAAAGTGAGGAGAAACAACTGTATCCATAGAAGGAAGATGTAACAACTATAAAAAAGCATTCAGATGAATCTCAAAAGCATTCCTCACTGGAGTATTTTAGCATCTATTACACTTGGGTATCATGGGTCACATACATATGCTTATGAGTCATCACCGATAGTTAAATCAGTGGCTTTCAATCCTGTGATCAGAGTCACTCTTTGAATTCAACAGTAACAACCAAAAAAAAAAAAAAAAAATCCAGATACCCATTGCCCACATTCATTGAAAAAGAATCAACAGAGCTAGTTTTCAACATACATAAGAAGATTGTGATGTACAGCAAGGATGAGAACCACTGGAAATAAATGATTCACCTCCTATTTTGCTTATTTTAGGAGAGCATCTGATAGTATATTTTATGAGCATATCTATATGTGTTATGAGTATAATTTCTTTCAGTTATTTGGAAAGAATATGTGAGATACTATTTTTTTCTGAGAGCAGTGGATGAGGTGTTAATCTATAAGGATATGAGCTATCTTTGAAACTTTTTTTTCTTTATTATTACAGACATATGGCATCCAGGAGAAAGATGTCTTGCTCCTTCTCCAGATAATGAAAAACTTTGTGAAGCAAGCATAAAATCTGTTGTAATAAATGAAAATGGGAAGTCATTTGCCATCGTTTTATATTCAGATTTTCAAGAAAGGAAAGTACCTTTTAAAAGACTTAGAGAAATAAAATCTGTTAAAGATTGTTCCAGGAATTTTATATTTGATGATGAAGATTTGGAAAAACCTTATTTCCCAGACCAAAAATTTCCATCATCTGCTGTTGCTTTTCAATTATCTGAAGATGGAGACGCTATTCCTTATACTATTAATAGATATCTGAGAGACTACCAAAGGGAAGGAGCCCAGTTTCTCTATGGACACTTCATCCAAGGAAGAGGTTGTATTCTTGGTGATGACATGGGACTTGGAAAAACAGTACAGGTATTTATTTTAATTCTTTTATAATTAAAAATTAATTAAGCCATGTTATTATCTGCATGAGTGGCTACCATATGGAAATCTCTGTTATACTCCCAACTCTTATGAGACATAATGTGTGTGTATGTGTGTGTCACACCCTCTAACCATTAAAGTCCTCAAAGCACAAAGTGTTTTAGTCATTACTTCAGCCTCAGTTCTTATTGAGTACCTATGAACTGTTTTTCAGAGTAACTTGTCTTGATTTTACTATTTAAACACTGTATCTTAGTGCCTGATACTCAGATCATATTTAAAGTAATTTAACTTCCTCAGTAATAGCTTTTGGAAGGAAAGTATTCTGACATTTATTAAGTACACAGTACAGATACATTGATTGTCTTATCAATGTATGTATTTTTGTGCATATAGTTTGTGGTTTGTCATATAAGAAATTTTCTAATCTGGGATCCCTGGGTCATTAGCAGTTTTACTGATGGACTTCAGAGAGGCCTCATTTTCCTTAAAAGTGTGCTAAAATTTGTTCATGTACATATTTTCCTGCAGATAGGAAAACTAACATAGGTTATCTATTGCTATCTAAAAAAATTACTCCAAAATTTAGCAGCTTAAAATAATATACATTTTTCATATTATAATTTTTGCAGGTTCAGAATCCAGATACAGTTCAGCTGGGTCCTCTGACTTTGCCTCTCACAAGGCTGCAGTCATCTCTCTTAGTTGCATTGGAGGATTGACTTCCTGGCTCATGTGGTTGTTGGCAGGATTCAGTTCCTGTGGGTTGTTAGACCCAGGTCTCAGTTTCTTGTGAGCTATTGTTGAAGGCTCCCCTTGGTTTCTTGCCACATGGAGCATCTCACAACACAACAGCATCTTCATCAGACAGAGCGAGAGGGCAAGAGAGAATACTAATAAGATAGAGGTCAGTCATGTCTTTTGTAACTTTTTTGAATCACAGAAGAAATAGCCCTTCACTTTTGCCATATTCAGTTCATTAGAAGCAAGTTGCTGGATTCAGCCCCTACTCAAAGAGAGGAGATTAAACAAGGTTGTGAATATCACGAAGTGGGGATTATTGCTAGCCCTGTCAGAAGCTGCCTACCTACCACAGGCTCCTTAGCTTTCATCAGACTTTCAAAAGGTTTATGATCCAAAAGGATTAGAATTTTGAATCTAGACTTTACACTAAACAGTGATTCCGGATTTTTAGATGTGTTTGTCTAGTTGGCGATTAAGTACTTCCATGTTTCCTTCCTTATAATTGAATTTAAATTATTTTGTTCTTCATGACACCTCCATTAGTAGTGGAACTTTAAGTGAAAAATTAAGTTTTAACATTTTAAAGTCATCAATTAATGCAACTATGTATTTAACACTGGTGTACAAAGCTAGCATAACATAGTCTGTTTCCTTGAGCCATACTTTCTGTTTAAGGCCAGGCAGTGCACATTGTTCTAGGCTTGCATATTGAACAGGCTAAATAACTACTTGTGGAATGAGTTTGCTTTCTCATGAAAATGGGTTGCAGGAATAAAGAAAGGAATCTTTAGGAAACTACCCTCTGTGACCAAGATACCCTGATGAATACAAAAGGAAAATAAATAATAAAGCCTCTGTGACTATCTTTACATATACTTTTACTGGTTTTCGCCCATGTTGGAATGTTGTTACATTGACTAGCCAGTGCCTGTTCATCTTTAAAATGAGAAACAGAACACTACCAAAAGTCACCTGAAGTTTGGGAACCATCACCTTTAAATGCTAAATATAATTCAAATTATTCTGCATGTTTTAGGCTCAAGTTTGAAGCTTTCATCTCTGAAGTCCATGTTGCAAAGAAATCCCCTTTGTTTTACATTTTACAGGGTTATGTTGAAAGTGATTTTGTTGTCTAGTTTTGCATTTACCAACACAGTGAAATCGTTGGAAGGCTTTGAGTTTTGTTATATGTTACGAATGTTCTGTGATAAGTTTCTGTCATTTGTCTGATTTTTGGAGACCTTGTTCTGTAGTTACTGTTCTTGTAACTCAGAGAATAATTTCTATGTAAACAGATGGTTGGGAAACCCATATAATATAGAGCTTCTGTAGGGTGTCTAAGCATGTTGAAGAAATGCGAACAATAGTTAATGAATTCACTAGAATTTCAAAATACAGTAGAATAGGAAAAAATGGTCTGTGAAAATTAACAATTGTCATTTATGTTTGAAATGTATTACATTCTAATTTGACCATAAAATGAAATCAGACTCCTTGTTTCCTCCCCTCATTTCAGATTTGAAAGTAGATAAATTTAATATTTTGTATTCTTAAAGGGATGAGAATTTTAAAATGTCCATTTGTTCTAGTATCATGGAAATAATTGCTTTGAGGAAGAGCAATTTTGCTGAAATTTTGAGAGCACAAGTCACGATGGAATAGGGAGAGACACAGACCGGAGAAGGAAATATGCACACTTGCTTCAAGAAAATGACTTTGAAAGGGAACAAAATTGACCTCGTAATAGCTGGAAAAGGATGAGATTTTGAGGAGTTTCTTTTTTGTTGCATATTACTTATGGATGGGAGGAACTGAGTATTTTTTTTAAAGTGATTTAGAAGGATCTGATTGAGAGGGAATGATTGAATATATGGCTGTTGTGACTACTCATATACACCCCCCACCTGTATTCTGTTAACATTTCATTATACATGACTTTATCACATATCTAATCGTCCATCAAATCATGTTTTGTTGCATTTAAAAGTAGCAGACATACTATATAGTCTATCCCCAAACACTTGAAGTAAGACTTGAAATGCACAGAATATGTGTATCTACCATCTATGAGTTTGGACAAAATTCTTCTCTCTTTGTAAGCCAGATAAGCCCTTTCAAGATCAAGAACGTTATCATCATCCCAGAAAATGTCATTATATCCTTTCCTTGTCCTGCTACCACCTCCTAAAAGCAATCACTATTCTCCTTTCTTTTATATCATAGGTTAATTTTGCCTTTTCATATAAACAGGATCAAATAGATGTACCCTTGTATAAGGCTTCTTTCACTTAGCATTTTGAGAGTAATTCATGTTATTGTGTGCATAAGTAATCTGTTCCTTTTTATTGCTGAGTAGTGTTGTACAGGTGATGATGGATACCTAGGGTGTTACCAGTTTAGCTAAACAGTCTCTTGTGTAGTCATTTCTCTTGGGTAAGTAGAAGTGAAATTAGTCACGTAATTGATGTATATTAAATTTTATACAGAATTGCCAAAGCTATGTGTACAAATGTTTGTACCATTATGCATTCTTATCTACAACTTATGAGAATTATGGTTGTACTGTACCTTCACAAAATTTGGCTTTGTCAGTCTTACTAATGTTAGCAGTTCTGTTGGGTTTTATGTGTACTATTTGTGTGCTGTTATTTTTATTAAGGAATAATTGTTGCACAATAAATTACATAAATTTACAGTGTACATAAATTTACAGTATATGTTTTACATATACAGTCTAATAGGAAATGATTGCTATAATATCACAATCAAGATAATGAACATATTTATCATCCAGTCATTCATTTGTGCCCACGGTATGCTTGACATCATTAATTCATCACCTACTATTTTTCCTTTAAGTTTTTAATTTTACCAAAAAACTAAATTGAAAAAGAATCTGATTGCAAGCCTCTAGATTTTTATGAAAATTTCCCAATACTTTAGCATTCTGACACCTAATTCAATAGGTAATTTGACAACTTCCTTCTATATGTTTACATAATATTTAATTAAGACAACAACCATAAACAATTTCAACTGGAATATATAGGTCTGGCTATGTGACCTTTTGTAATTAAATAGCTCTTCTGGTAGGAAGGGAGAAGGTGGATGGGCATTTAGTATCGAGAAGTAGTTATCAAAAATGTTATCTATGGACAAGTATCATCAGCATCACCTGCGGCTTTGTTAGAATTGTAAATTCCTAGATCTTAGCCAGACGCACTGAATGGGAAACTTTAGTGGTGGGGCCCAGCCATCTGTATTTTAACAAACCCTTCAGTTAATTTGAGATTCCTTGATGTTTGAAAACCTTTGCTCAGACTATATTTTTCAGAGGGGCTGGAAAATTTTGGTTAATCTGGTGAGTTGGTTCAGTGAAGGTTAGTTAAGAGTGTATTTATTATATGTGAATGTTTATACCAAGAGTGATTACCATTTCATTTTTTAAAAATAACATTTTAGAAATGGAAATAATATTAGAGATAATCTAGTTCAACTTCTTTATTTAATGAAACTGAGGCACAAGAGTACTAAAAATATTCACTGAGGTCCTATATACAAAGTTAATAATATTCATTTCTATCCCAGTGTTTTTTTCCTTTCTCTACCTTTTGTTCTTCCATCATGCAGTCTTTTATTTAGCTTTTAATTAACTGCATTAACTGTGTGTGTGTTTGTTTGTTTGTTTTGTTAGCGCATTAAGCACCTTATGTGGGCTAGGCCCTGTGAAAAGTAATGAAAAACCAAAATAAATGCATATTGATCACTACCCTTATAGTGTTCACAAATGATAAAAACAAATGTAGCCAAAGAATGATCATCCTGTCTGATAAGGGGACAAGAGAGAGGAGGAGGCCTGCTCTCAAGGAAGACTTCACAGGGAAGTTGGTATTTTTATCCTTGGCTTTGAAAACCCACCAAAATCTAGAACTAATTTGAATTCTGAATATCAACTAAAACATTAGGCTTTTTAACTCTTTTTTTTTCCATTGGAGGTGTAATTCTAATACAGTGTTTGAAGGTTGGTCATAAAAGAACTCATTCACTGGATTGAAATTATTTTTTGACTTAATTGATAATTACCTTTCAAAGACAAAGATGAATATTAAATAAGTATAATATGAGATTTACATATTCATTTCCCCTTTTGCTATGTGAAGCTAGTACTAGCATCTTTTTGAACAGCAGAGGGAAGACAGAATTCTGCAAACTATGAAGACTTCTTTGAATCCTTGTTTTTGTGTTATTAGATATTACATTATCAAAGATATCCCTGATGAAGACTGTCATTTTTAAGACATGTATAATAAGCCTTAATCCTCAGAGAAATGATGGGATTGCTAATATTTGTTTTTTTTAGGATATTTCAGTACAATTTTTTTGGATATATGATCATGAATATATTAAAAAACTATACTAAAGTTTAGAAATCCTAAGACTATATTTTCAGGGATCATTTCTATAGTTCATTACTAAAATTTCAAAGTTCCTTGAATCACAGGTCATATTTTTCACTTAGGAATAAAGCAATAAAGAAAAAATAATACTCTATTTTCATTTATGGGGAAAATGCCATAATATCCAATATAGTAAGTTAATTAACCTCCAGAACCATGAATCATTTTAAGCAGAAACAAAAATATCCTAGTGTTTTAAAGATAAATTGCTTTACTTGTTTTGGCATGTAGTTCACATTTTAGAAATAGAACTTTATAACGATAAGTGGGCTAAGTCTTACCCTTTCAGAACAATACTTTGTTGTTATTGTTTTGTGAGTTTTTTTTGTCAAGCAAGCAAAAATCATACTTTTTGAAGTATGATTCCAAAGTATTCTCTCAACACCTTTTTATCTCCCAGTGAGATGAAAAGTCAGGGTTGTAGGCTTTTTTTGGGTCCAATTAGAAATACACAGTTTTACTATGCCTTCCATTGGTTTAAGGGAAGGTTTGATGGACTACTTCTCTGATTTACTTTGTATATCATGATCTCACTGTATGTGAAGAAAGATGGCCTATAAAAATGTTTGCCTGAATTTAGAAAGGAATGCCTATAAAAACAGAAAGCTTTCCCAGAGTGGTATTTTATTTCAGAGATGCAGTTTTGGCCTTTTAGTATGCTTGGGGTGACTAATTTCAATGCTTATTGTTCTTTTCATCTCCAAACATAACTTTAGAACTATCCCACATTAAAGCATGTTCTGGTTTTTTTTTTTGGTTCGTTTTGTAAAATTTTCGTTGTAAATGTGTCTTTCACTTTCTGTGAATTGAGATCTTAAAAGACCTCTACTAGTACAGTGAGACAAAGGTGGCTCTTCAAAAATATCAATTCCCTTTGACTTTTCAGAATTGCAGCCAAATGACAGACTCCATTTCCCAGTTCCCCTTGCATCTTGTGGGCTTATGAGAAGTTCTGTCTGACAGAAATGTGTGTGGAAGTGATGAGTGCCTTTAACAAGCCTGGTCTATAAACTCTATCTGCTATTCTTCATGTTCTCCCTCTCTCTGTTTGCCTTTTGGATGTGACATGTTACTGCTAGCATTGCCTTAATATAACAAGCTAAAAGTTTGTCAATGGTTTAATTAGCCTCTCCAGTTAGTATTTTCAGCTGAAGTCGTTTATTTTTTTATTTATATATATTTTTTATTTATATCTTTTACATTATTGTGTATTCCCCTTAGGTTACCCACCACCAGTTCACCTGTGAACCATAATCCCTTGTGCTCTTTTTTTTTTAATATTTATTTATTTATGCATACAGTGCTGGGGTACAGACCAGAGGTGTGGGGCGGTGAGAGGGTTCACCAGAGACAGAGTGGGGAGCAGAATAGGCAGATCGGCAGGAACACTGCTGAAGGGAGCGGTGGGAGAGGTAGGAGAGGTCTGCCGCGCCATTTGGAAATCTCCCCAGCCAGGCTTTGAACTCGGGTTGCCGCTCCACAGCGCAGCGCCTAACCATTTGGCTCTCTTATAGTCCTCCTATAAGTGATACCATTTGATATTTTTCTTTTTCCTCCTGGCTTATTTCACTGAGCATGATCCCTTCTAGCTCCATCCATGTTGTTGAGAATTGTGTTAGTTTATCATTTTTGATTGCTGAATAGTACTCCATTGTATACGTATACCACATTTTCTTGATCTGGTCATCAGTTTTTGGGCATGTGCATTGTTTCCATGTTTTAGCTATTGTAAATAGTGCTGCAGTAAACATAGGTGTGCATGCGACCTTTTGGATTACTGTTTTTGTGTCCTTTGGTTATATTCCTAGGAGTGGAATTGCTGGGTCATATGGAAGCTCCATTTTCAGTTGTTTGAGAATCCGCCATACACCTTTCCATACAGGTTGGACCAGTTTGCAATCCCACCAACAGTGTAGGAGCGTTCCTTTTTCTCCACATTCTCGCCAACATTGTTGTTTTCTGTTTTTTGTTTTTTTAATGTGTGCCATTCTTGTTGGTGTAAAGTGGTATCTCATTGTAGTTTTTATTTGCATTTCCCTGATTATGAGGGATGTTGAACATTTTTTCAAATGTCTGTTTGCACTTCTTTGGAGAAGTGTCTTGTAAGTTCTTCTGCCCATTTTTTGATAAAACTTCATGGTACTGGAACAAAAATAGACACACAGTCCAATGGAATTGAATAGAAAACCCAGAAATCAACCCACATATTTATGGACAGCTAATCTTTGATAAAAGTGAAAAGAACATGCAATGGAACAAGGACAGTTTGTTTAACAAATGGTGCTGGGAAAACTGGGCGACTACCTGCAGAAAAATTAGCTAGACTGCTACCTCATGCCATGCACAAAAACCAACTCAAAATGGATAGGAGACTTGGACATAGGACCCCAAACCATAAAATATATGGAAGAAAACATAGGCAAAACACTATGTGACATACAGCTTAGTAACATTTAAAAACACATTCCCCAGAGCAAAGATAGTGAAGGAAAAGATAAACAGCTGGGATTACATCAAACTAAAAAGCTTCTGTACAGCAAAAGAGACATTCACCAGAACAAATAGGCCACTAATTGGGAGAAAATATTTGCACTTCATACAACAGACAAGGGTCTGATCACAAAAATCTACAAGGTCTGATCACAAAAATCTGCAAAGAACTCATACGACTCAAGAAAAACAAAGCAAAATATCCAGTCTGAGTTTAATTTTTTGAGGAACTGCTATCCTATTTCTATAGTGGTTGCACCATTTTACATATTCACTAGAAATGTATGAAGTTTTCTATTTATCCACATTCTAGCCAACACTTGTTATTTTCTGTTTTCTTCATTATAGTCATCCTAGTACATGTGAAGTGGTGTCTCATGGTTTGGACATACTGTGATGACAGTGATGTCGAGCAACTGTTCGTGTGCTTTTTGGCCATTTTAGTATCTTTGAACAAATGTGTACAGCAGTTCCTCAAATAATTGTATTTGTTATAATGTTAATGAGAAAAATAAAAAAGACCTTGACCAATGCTGAATGAAAATGTTATTCTATGAGGTGTTTTTTTTAAAAAAACTTCTTTCATTTCAAGTCATAGTGTCCAGGAAGTGAGGACTTACTGTGTTCTAGTGCTATAAACTGAATATTTGTAATCCTCCTCTCCCCCCAGCAGTTCATGTGTTGAAACTTTAAATTCCAAAGTAATAGTATTTGGAGATGAAGATGGACCTTTGGGAGAGAATTAGGCTGGAAGTAGGGAGCACTCATGATAGGATTAGTGCCTTTGTGAGAAGAGACAGGAGAGAATTTGCTTTCGGTCTGCTCTTTGTTATCTGAGCATACAATGACAAGATTGTCATCTGCAAACTTGGAAGTAGGCTTTCACCAGATACCAGATCTACCAGTACCTTGATCTTTTACATCCAAGCCTCTGTAGCTGTTAATAATAAATTTGTTGCTTAGGCCTCCAAGTCTGTGGTACTTGGCAAAGATTCAAGTACCTCAGCCATTTTTAAATTGGTTTGTCCATATGTGTATGAGTCTGTTTCTGATCGTTCTATTCTGTATCAGTGTTCAATCTGATTATTCTTTTAATCAGCTTTTTTGTTAATCATTTTCTTGCTGTCTCTTGTCTATTTTCATTCCATTGAATTTCCATGTAAAGCTTGACTCAGTTTATCAAATTCCACTAATAAATCTGTTCAGATATTGATTAGGATTGTGGTGTTTAATTGTATTGAATTTATAGAACAGTTAGCAAAACTAAGTGTAAGATCTGGTATACTTAAACCTATCTAATATTAAATTTTGAAGGCTAAACAAACTTGGTTTTGTTATATATTCTCTTTTTTTACATTTTTGTATTCCATTTGCTAATATTTGTAGAGTTTTGCTTCAATATAACAGAAATTGGACTATAAATTTCCTGTGTTATAGTATTTTTGCAGGTTTTCTTATCAAGGTTGTGTTAAACTCATAAAATGAGTTGAGAACATTTCTCCATTTCTCTAAAACATGGAAGAATTTCTTTAACACTTTAAGCTTTGAGTAGGCTTTGCTGGTGAGGCTATTTGACCCTTAGTTTTCTCTGTGGAAGCTTTATACTTAAATGTGCTTATATTTCTCTAATGGTTATATGGTTTTTGTTTGCATGGACTACCCATTTTTTTCATTTTACTTACATTTTTATCCCTTGTTTTACATGTGCTTTTTATAAATACTGTGCTTTTGGGGCCTGACAGTCTTTAATTAAAGCACTTAGTCCATTTCCATGTTATGTGCTTTCTAATATATTTGGATTTAAATCTATTTTACTATTTGCTTTTTGTTTCATGTTGTCACTTTTCATTTTCTTCCTCTATTTTGCCTCCTTTTGGATAGAATATTTAGTATTCTATTATCATTTCTATATTTTCTAGTGATTACTCCTAAAATTACAATAGACATCCTTGATTTATCAAATGTAATATGAATTAGCACCTTTATTTCCTCCTGAACAACATAAGATACTCAGAATATTGTAACTATACTGTGTCCTTTTTGACTCATGTACATTTGTTGTCACATCTTTGAATTCTTCTGTAACTTGATGCCGCACAATATTTCATTTTTGCTTCATGGTATAAGCATTTTCTATGTATTTACCAATATTGTTACTCTCAGTTTTTCTTTGTATCACTGGCTGTGCATGATCTTTATTCTTGTGTCTGAAACAGCCTTTAGTTATTTTCTTTACTCTTTTCATATTAAAGTCTAAAAATGTCTTCATCTTCATTCTTGAATGATATTCTTACACAATTTAACATTAAGTTGCCTTTATCTTCTTCAGTACCTTAAACTATCATTCTATGAATATGATTTTCCATTGTTTTTGCTGCAAGGTCAGCTGCTTGTATAATTGTTGCTTTTTTTTAATAGGTTATCTGTTTTTCTGATGCTGCTTTTAAAGATTTTTTTTTTTTCTGTCTCAAGTTTTGTGCAGTTTTTCATGAAGCCCCTATTTGGGGATTTTTCTCATTTTCTTTTTTGGTTTGATGTCCTTGATAGATCTGAAATATAAGGCTTGAATTTTTTAAATCAATTTTTAAAATTTCAGCTTTTGTTTCTTCAGATACCTCTCCTATTACATTCTTTTACCTCTGATATGTAGGACTAGATTATAGATATCTACACCTATGTTCAAAACACTATTTTTCAATACTTTAATTATAATTCATAATTTTTTCATTGTTTTAATAATGCATAATTTATTTTTCTAAAGTAATGAATAGTTCTTTTCTTCCATATGGAGATCTCATATATTCCTTCCGGATCTTTAAAATGACCATGCCAATATTATTTTTATTATTTTCACATATTCGTGATTACTAAGAGATTAACTAACCTGCCTGAATTTACATATCTCCAAGCACCTAAGGCTGAAATTTGAACTGAAGTCCAGTTGATTAAATATGTCTTTCTCTTCATTATGTGTTTGTATTTCCTTTTTTCAATGTCTGTTTGTCTTACTTGATTTTTGGACAATAACTGGCTTTCAAAATGGTGTGCGTATTGATCAATTTCTTAATCTCTCTTCAAATAACATCCTATCATTCCACCTATATGTATTGGCTAAACAGAATCACAAATTTATGAGCCAAATATAGCCCTCTTAATAGTTTTATTTTCTAGGAGGAAAAGCAATGTATACATTGTTTATTCAAAGAGAGGATATGACTAGAAAGAAATAACAAAGTAATGTCCTAGTTCATGAAATCAAGAAAAAAATGATTGATTGGGTAGACTTGATCATGTCAAAGAGTTTTCAATGTGAGAATTTTTCTTTTACTGTATTCTAGGGTAATGTATATATTTATTGATACAAATAAGTAAACTAGTTCTAGTATTTGATGTTATGTTTTATCTCTAACAAATTTATTTATATAATTTTGTCCATCATGGTATATTATGCACTGTGACTGTGATTGAGACTGCTTCCCATTATTCCCCAGGTTATTTCGTTTTTGGCTGCAGTTTTACATAAAAAAGGAACGCGTGAGGATATTGAAAATAACATGCCAGCATTTTTATTAAGAAGTATAAAAAAGGAGCCCCCTTCCTCTACAGCAAGAAAGGTAAGAATAAATAGAAATTTATGACTCTTGAAGGTGGCATTAAAAAGCATTTAGAAATTTTAAAACATGACACATTATGATAAAAATGTAAAACATGAGTTTAATGACATTATTAAAACATTTGTTTTATGAGTCTAATTTTTGACCCAGTTTTACCCTTAAGTGAAGTATGATTGATTTTCAGAATGGCAACATATAATTTTAGCTTAAACTGTTCTTAAGGTTTCAATCTTTTCCTTGACTGGATTTACATGATTTACTTTGATTAATTTTTTTTAAGAGTTATTTATTTATACTTACAAGCTGGGGTACAGGCCAGAGGTGTGGGGCGGCGAGAGGGTTCACCAGAGACAGAGTGGGGAGCAGAACAGGCAGATCAGAAATCCACTGCTGAGGGGAGCAGCGGGCAAGGCAGGAGAGGTCTGCCGCACCATGTGGGATTCTCCCCGGCTGGGCGTCGAACTCGCATCGTGTGCTGCTGACAGCTCCACAGCGAAGCACTCAACTGCTGCGCCACCTTAAATTTCCATGAATATGCATATAAAAGTTAATGGAAGTATTGTATCATTTTCTATTATGTGAGAATTAAAAGGAAACCGTTGTACTTATCAGAAACAAAGTACATCATTGATATTTTAAGTTGCTTAGCACACTGATTACATCCCACAAATATGAAATCAATTTTTTTTAAAGATTTATTTATTTATGCATACAAGCTGTGGTGTAGGCCAGAAGTGTGGGGGTGGTGGTGAGAAGATTCACCAGAAACAGAGCAGGGAGCAGAACAGGCAGATCGACTAAAGTACACTGCTGACATGAGCAGTGGGCGAGGCAGGAGAGGTCTGCTGCACCATGTGGAAATCTCCCTGGCTGGGGATTGAACACGTGCTGCAGTGGCTGCGGATAGTGTCATAGGCTGTGACTTAACCCATTGCACCACCATGGAGGCCCTGAAATCAATTCTTTGAAAAACACTGACATTAGAAAGATTAAGGTCTAAGTTTGTCATATATGACTTTATGTTCCTTTATCCCAAGTTTTTCGAAGGCCTTCATCATAAATGGATGTTGAACATTATCAAAAGCTTTCTCAACATCTGTTGATGCTATCACCAGGTTTTTATTTTTCTTTTGGTTGATGTGAATTATGTTAATTGTTTTTCTGATTTAGAACCATTGTTTTGTCCCTGAAATAAATCCCACTTGGTCATGGTGTATTATCCTTTTGGTGCTTTATTGGATTCAGTTTGCTAAGATTTTATTGAGGATTTTTGCATCTGTGTTCATTAGGATGATTGGTCTGTAGTTTTCTTTGTTGTGTTGTCTTTGTTTTTGGTATTACTGTGATGTTGGCCTCATAAAATATATTTGGTAGTATTCCATCTTTCTCAGTTTTTGAAAGTGTTGTAGCAGGATAGGCATTAGTTCATCTCTGAATGTTTGGTAGAACTTGCTTTTGAAACCATCTGGTCCTGGGCTTTTGTTTTTAGGGAGGGTTTTGATTACTGTTTCAGTTTTTTTTGTTTGTACTTGGTTTGTTCAAGTTTTCTATTTCTTTGTTCAGGTTTGGGTGATTGCATAGTTCTAAGAAGTTAACAATCTAGTCTAGATAGTTGAATTTGTTTGCATAGAAATGTTCACAGTAATCTCTAATTATCCTCTGAATTTCTGCTGTGTCTGTCGTAATTTCTCATTTATTTATGATTCTATTTATTTGTGTTTTCTTCCTTTTTTCTCTGTGAGCCCAGATAGAGGTTTGTCTATTTTGTTTATTTTTTTCAAAGAACCACCTTTTAGTTTCATTGATCTTTTGGACTGTGTTTTCTATTTCTGTTTCATTTATTTCTGCCTTAATTTTTATTATTTCCTTTCTTCTACTTGTTTTTTTTTTTTTGTTGTTGTTGTTGTTCCTTTTCTAGTTCATCAAGATGAGAGATTAGGTTTTTTTTGGGGGGGGGTTCTTTCTTGCTTTTTTGATGTTGGCCTATACTACTATATACTTTCCTCTTAATGCTGCTTTCGCTGTGCCAAATATGTTCTGGAAGGTTGGGGCCTCATTATCATTTGTCTCAAGGTATTTTTTTATTTTTTCTTTGATTTCCTCTTAACCCAGGTCTTTCAATAGTTTTTTTTTTTCCATTTTTTCCCCCCTTTGTATCTCTCTATCTTGATTCTTTGTGTATATGTGTCTTTGAGAGTACTGATTTGCTCTTCCATATTGTTTATCCCATTTCCTGGCTTTTTCCAGAATTTCTTCCCTCCTTGATTGATCTTTTTACACCCTATATTTCCTTTTTTTTCTTATTTAAAGTCTCAATATTGATCTTCTGTTTGTTCATTATGTTTATTGTATTCTTTCCCTTTTCTGCATCATTTCATATATCTCTGATCTGTTTTTTGAGTTTCATTTGTGTTTTTCAAATTCTTTGAGTTTCTTAATTATGGCAATTTTGAATTTTTCATCTGACAAGAAGAAAAGTTCTTCCAAGTAGTGTTGCTGTGTTCTAGAGATTGATTTTATTTCTGTGGTATATTGGTCCCCTGAGGGTTTGCTTGACCATTTATATTTTTCTTTCTCCTCAGTTTTGCTCTCAAGTTTACTCTGCTATAGATGGCGCTTCTGTTGGGCATAGGTCTCTCTCTTTCTCCCACTATTGTGGGTATTTACTTGGTTGAGGTGGGGTTGTCCAACAGAATGGGACTGGTGAGCATGACCTCTGGCACTTCTTACCTGAACATGGGTCATTTGGGTGGGTGTGTGGGCTGCTGGGGCTGCTGATTTTATGAAATTTTATATTATGGTAATGAACTACTTCCATACATTTTAAAGCAGTCTCTTATGTGTAAGTGTTACCTGTTATAGTGTGTGATGTTCCAGTTCATTCATGTCAATCAATAGAGCCATTTCAGTGTAAAATTTTGGGAAGCATTGACTTACAGTAATTATCATTACTTTAAATCTTGTTATATTTGTTATAGCACAAATGAATTATAAATGTCAAATTCAGTTTGATCCTAAAAAGCATTATGATTTGTGATGTGTTTCAAGTGTTTAAGACCTAACATATTAGATTTATGACCTAACATATTATTGTCAGGGAGAATGTTCCATGTACACTTGAGAAGGATATGTATTCTGCTGCTTTTGAGCTGTCGAATGGGATGTTCTTTTTATCTGTAGTTTAAATCCAGTGTTTTCTTATTGATTATGTCTATATGAACTTAACTATTGCTGAACATAGGGTATTGAAGGACCTTACTGTTACTGTATTGCAATCTATTTGCCCCTTCAGGTCTGTTATTTGCTTTATATATTTAAGAGCTCCTATATTGGGTACATGGATATTTACAAATGCAGTATCTCTTGTTGACCATTTATCATTATATTATGACCTTTTGTCTTTTTACAGTGTTTTGCTGAGGTAAGTTCTCTGACCTTTTTTGTATTAAAAAGAATTATTGAACCACTTGGTTTACCTTTCACAATTTTGATGACCATTATTATTATTTTTTTAGGAAACATTTTAATTTTTAAACCTTTTTTGGGATGATAGGTCTCATTCTAGGAGTTTTTAAATTCATTGGCACCTTTGATGAGTGAACCCCCAAGTGGGAAATTGCTGTGTGCTCAGCTGGAATTTGGGCCCAACATTTTCATCTTGTAATAACCAAAAGAAGTAGGGAAAGATGGGCAGACATGTAATTGGACTTACTATTTGGAGCACTAATTTTGTACTTAAAGGTAGAAGAAAAATGGAAGTTACAGGATAAACTCTAAACCAAAAGACAAAAGCATTTGAGGTTAATTGATTCTGACTAGAAATTACTAGGTAATGATGATGGGTGGGAAAAGGGAATGCTCAATATTCAGTAGTTAATCTTCTGTTCTTTTTCTTCTTTCTTTTCCAAAACACTGTCTCAACTGCACTTCTTACAATTGAAGGTGACCTGGTTGAAATGCTTCACAGGAGAAAGGGCAGGATTTAGAGTTGAATTGTATTTTTTAATTTTTTTTGTTAAACTGAAAATTTTGATTATGTTTCATTGTTTCATCAAGTAAGACCAGCGTAAAACTTTAGAAGGGAAACTTACTTATAACCCTATTAATAGCTTAGAAGTATTACAATAGGGTATCCATTAATTAGATTAATAACTTGTGAAAAGTTAAGGTTGTAGATACAAATACAGGATCTGTTCTATATTAGTGAAGTATTAAAAAGTTAAAAAGGTTGATTGTAACAGGATTTGGAATTACTACAGGATAGATCAATGGAACCCTGAAACATCATGTGAATACTAAAGAGAGACATGTCAATAATCTTGACAAGGACAGATTTTGTTGGAGTGTTTATTTAGGTTAGAAGGCCTTTTTACATGAGATCAAGAGGGAAAAGGAGGAGAATGAGTAGAGCCAGTATGTACTGATAACTCTTAATAACACAGTACACAAATTAGTGCTAAAGAACAGTTCCAAAGAGCCTCCTGTCTATGGGTCCTCACCCATGTGCTAACAATTGCAAGACCACTCAGGCTCAGGAAACAACAATGGGATTTATTTAACAAATAGGAGATTGGGGAAACAAATAGTTTCTAAGGCCACAAGTGGCTGACTATCTCACCCCAGGTAGTGTCACCAGTGTCTAGCAGTCCCAAACAAAGGCCACATGTGCCATGTGGTGCCTCAACCAATGAGGGCCTGTAGCTGGTGGCACACTGGTTAGCAATGCACCAGGGTACAAATCACAGTGGCAGTTGGAGGTGCTCACATGTGAAGCTGCTGAGGTGATACAACAGCAGCCCACAGTGGCAGTCTGAAGGCCAGGTTGGACAGCACTGGGCATGGGACTGGACAACAACGGAGGCAACAGCACTGGGAGGCTGTGCCAAATAACCAGAAAGAGTGGACAGATCTCAAAAGTGACTAAACACAGTGTGATGGTTACCTGTCAGCAGTGCTACAGCTCTTTGTGAGCTATTGGTATGAATCAGCAGCCAACAGTATTCAAGACACCAGGCCAAAGGCAACAGTGCTCCTAGCAGGTGATGTCAGAGGCAGGGCTGGAGGCAGGTGCAGCAGCTAGAATTCTGTGGAGTTCTGGAGTTCTGCAGAGGCCTGCAGGTCTGCTGAATCCAACAGAGGTCTCCCTCTCAATGCTGCTTTTCTCGAAGGCCATCTGCAGAATCACTCTTCTTTCTTTGGAAGGAGAATCCTTCTTTCCTCAGATACTAGGAGTAGAGTGAATCAATCTGGCTCTTTCTCTGCCTTATGTCCTGTTTCAGAGTCCTCCACCCTTCAGATCTGATTGGGCCATTTTCTATCCTAATTATCTGATTGGTGCTGCTCAGCACCAGTCAACTCACTTTCATTTTTCAACCCAAATAATGAACTCACAAACTGAACTCAAACCTGATTGGTCCATTCACCATCCAGGCATCAAATACAAAAGGGAAAAACCTAGCACCTTCACAGAACCTGAGTTCAGGTCAGGTTCATGGGCCTGTGGGCTGAGCCACTACCTTAGCTGGTCTTAGTTGGGCTAGAGGCACATTGTACCAGCTGCCCCATCAGAAGGAGATAGTTGTAACAATGCAGGGGTTGGGGAGGATCTGTAGCAGCATTGGAACATGGGTCCCAGTCATGCAGTGTGGGCTTCACCATGAGCCCACCATGTTGGCTTGGCACTCCACAGGCCTCTCTGCCTATGGCTTCAGGGAGCTGCAGTGCTGGAGCAGCCCCAGCAGAGCTCAACACTCGTGCAAGCAGCTGGGGTTTTGCCTCCACTGCTGGAGCTTGCTCTGGCATGGGGTGTCTTTGCTATTGCAGTCCCAGTATACCCAAGTGTGACGTGTTGGGGGGATTCCGCTGCCGGCCATTTTTGGAGCTGCCTCGAGCCAGCGAATTCTGGGGCCCAGCCAGAGCCCTAGCAGGGCTGCTCACATTGGGTGAGTGGCAGGAGGGGAAACACCCTCCAATTATGGTATTTTCAGAGGAGCACAGGCTACAGCCTGCACATGCTGGACAGTGAGCTGGGAAACCACAGCTGCCACTCAGCCAGCAGGCGCTGCTCAGGGGCTTCCATAAAGCTGCTCATGCCCCACAGTGTCCCTTTCCCACTAAAGATCATTGCTATAAAGGAAGTGAGGTAATAGGGGAAAACGAGAGAGCAAGAGCGAGAGTGAGAGAGAGGGAGAGAGAGAGAGAGGGAGAGAAGGAAAAGCTTTCTTTGTATTTTATTTTTTTAATCCTGGAAATACTGTAACATGTTTGCTTATAGAGTGTCTATTAAAAAGGGAAAGTTAATCATGTATGGGAGAAAGGAAAATTTCTTAAGCACTGACTTTAGGTTGGCAAGAAGTAATGGGAGCCACAGTATAATTCTAGGGGTTGTTTTTAGTGATACCATGGACAGTTCATGGTAACACGTGGGAAGACAGAATATATGAAAAAAAAAATATATATATACATTTGTTGATGTAATGGTAAGCAAGGTAGAGGTTTTCTTCTAATTGCTTTGATTTTCAGTGAATTTTCCATGTCTTGAACTGGCTATATTTCAGAGAAAGAGAGCAAATAGATTAGGGAAATTAAAAAGGAAAGCAAGCCCCAGAAGATCATAAATTTCAAGAAAAATACTTGGTCTGCTTTGCGTATTTGTTTTGCCCTTTAAAAGATGATACTTTTTTTTATCTGTTTTTGAGAATTACTTCTCTCTTATCTTTCAACTCCTTAATAAGGGCGAGGATGGGGGAAGAGGGATGATAAAACTTAGCTATTCATTTGGACAAAGCTATTCATTGATTTGTCCTAGGAAAAAGTCAAGTAAACCACAAGTATTTTTTGATGATTTTCTATGTCCAGATATATCCAGCTGCACAATTGTATTTATTCCTAACAATAGTGTCAAAAATGAAAGAATAGGACTGCTGATATTTTTCATTTTCAAAAATTATATCAGGATATTTTTCTCTTTTAGATGTTCTTAATAGTTGCTCCTCTTTCTGTTCTCTACAACTGGAGGGATGAATTGGACACCTGGGGATATTTTAGAGTCTCTGTTTTACATGGTAACAAAAAAGAAAATGAACTGATTCGTGTGAAGCAGAGAAAATGTGAAATTGCTCTAACAACTTATGAAACATTGCGCTTATATCTGGATGAACTTAACAGGTAATGGGAATCAAAGCATTAAATGCTATGTGTACATTAATTGTATTTATATTGTGATTTTTCAAGCTCTGAGTGTTCTTTAGCATGATTCAATTTCAATTCAAAATTATTGAAATAATTTATGATTTTATTTTCTGAGGAAAAACCTGCATCAGAGTTTCCAGTTTCTTATTCTATTTTCTCTATTACTTCAACAAACAATGCCTCTCAAAAAATGATAAGACTGTCCTAAAACTCATGTAAAATTTTTATGCGTATGGTACCTCTAGACCAAGAGTGGTTTTCATGAATGATTTTAATTATGATGTGAATGTAGAGTGACAAAATTTACATATGCATATTGAGAACTACCGTTTCAGGTCTATAAATATCCAAAAGAAATGAACTGATTTGTGACCTGACTGGGCTATTTTGTGAAGAAGGGATTAGTATGCAGGAGACATATTGGTACCTGCACTGTTGAGCAGATTTCCAATCCAGAGGCTTCTGGTACAGCTGGTTCCTAGCTTTTTTTTTTTTTTTTTTACATCATTGTTCATTTTTATACAATGTTTGACTTCTCTCAGGTGTTGTCCCCATAAAATTCCTACCATGAAGACTCCTGTGACCCATCGCCATAGACTCTTGTGCTCTTCACTCCAGTTTTGATCCCTTCCCCACTACTCCTCTTATGAATGTCTCCAATTTATGGTTTGATTGCTGGTTTTGTCTTTTTTTTAATTGATCCCTTGAATGGTTTCCCTATGTTCCTCCTGTAAGTGAAACCATCTGATATTTTTATTTTTCCTACTGACTTATTTCACTGAGTATCATCCCTTCCGTCTCCATCCATGTTGCTGCAAATGGCATGCCTTTATCTTTTTTGATTGCTGAGTAGTATTCCACTGTGTGTATATATACCACATCTTCTTGATCTAGTCATTTGTTTTTGGGTATTTAGGTTGTTTACATATTTTAGCTATTATAAACAGTGCTGCAATGAACTTAGGTTTGCAAGTGTCTTTGTGAATTGATGTTTTTGTGTCTTTTGGTTAGAGTCGTAGGAGTGGAATTGCTGGGTATATGATAGATCCATTTTCAGTAATTTGAAGGTCGTCCACACAGCTTTCCATAGTGGTTGGACCAGTTTGAATTCCCACCAACAATGTAAGAAGGTTCCTTTTTCTCTACATCCTCACCAACATTTGTTGTTGTTAGTTTTTTTTTTTTTTAATGTGGGCCATTCTTACTGGTGTGAGGTGATATCTATTGTGGTTTTGATTTGCATTTCCCTGATTATAAGTGATGCTGAGGTTCCTAGCTTTTTCAGAGTTACGTAATATGAATCAGATCACTTCTTGACTTTCTCCACTACTGGCATAGAGGGTATTACTTTCTCCACTTTTATCTTGCTCATCTTCTTCCCTGCTTCTAAATTTTTTTATTACTTTCTTTTTTTAATTTAATTTATATCCTTTACATTATTGTGTATATCCTGTAGGTTTCCCACCACCAATTAACCCATGAACCATGACCATAGTCCCTGTGCTCTTATCTCCCCTATTTTGGTCTCTTCCTCCCCTTCCCCTGTAGAATGTCTCTTATTTTTGGTTGCCTGCTAGTTTTTGCTTTTGTTTATGTTTTGTGTGCTATTTTCTCCTTCTGATTTGTATACAATGGAGTACTATTTAGCAATCAAAAATGATAAACTAACGAAATTCTCAGCAACATGGATAGAGCTAGAAGGGATCATGCTCAGCGAAATAAACCAGAAGGAAAAAGAAAAATACTGAATGTTATATTGCTTCAAAAATTTTGTGTGTTTTTCCCTCTTCTTTCTTACTGTTTCTGAGGGGTTCCACCTTTTTTCAACTTCATATTAAGAAATCAGGAAACCTATAGAAAAATTGAAGTAGTAGTATGTGAACATCCATATCCTCACCACCTAGATTTACCAGCTGTGTGTATATAAATTCAGATGTTGGCAAAGCATAAGTTAACGTGTGTGTGAATGTTTAGTGGTGGTAGAGAGTCAGTTCACTAAGTTGCATACTACTTGATAATTTTATCTCTAAATATGTTAGAACAGATATGCTGAAACTGGTATTCTCATACCACATTTTTATTGTCATTTCTAAGAAAATTAGTAGTAATTGAAATTTCCTTAATTATCTTCAAAATATCTTTAATAATTAATATTTGCAAAGCAGGATTCAATAAACATTCAGATGATGAATTTGGTTATTAAGTCTGTTAGTTTCTTCTAATCTAGAACATTCTCCCAACTTAATTTTTTTTTTATTCCATGACTTTTTGGGGGATTAAACTAGTTAGCTTTTAGGCTGCCTTATATGTGAGACTTATCTGATTGATTTTTCAAAAGTTTATATTCCTCTAACTTCAGTATTTCTATAAGCTAGTTTTCATCTAAAGATTTACTTGGATTCAGATTAGATATTCTAGTCAAAGACCAAGTCATGCCAAGGAATTCATGTTGCTTTCAAGTTGTTCCTCTATTAATGATGCCTAGTTTGTCCCACAGACTAAGGAGGTGATCTTCAGATATCGCCATCATAATTTCTCCCTTTACAATTAGCAAGTAGTTTGTGAAGTGATACTTTGTCTTTGTTTTAATCTTCTAGTCTTACAATTCTTTTACTTTGTGGTATTAGCATACACAAAATAGTCTCACCTAATTAGTTATTTTATTGGATTGTACAAAATAATATTCTTCTAAATTTATCATTTCTCTACACTAATTAGTTGGCATTCTCCTATACAGAGATGCTTTCATAAATTAAGAATTAACTACATTTCAATAAAAGAGCAAGGCAAATGCTTGATACTTTTGTTTTCTTTTTTTTTTAGATTTATTTATTTATGCATATAAGCTGGGGTGTAGGCCGAGGCATGGGGTGATGAGAGCATTCACCAGAGACAGAGTGGGGAGCAGAACAGGCAGATCAACTGAAGTACACTGCGAGGGGAGCAGTGGGTGAAGCAGGAGAGGTCTGCTGTGCCATGTGGTAATCTCCCTGGCCGGGTATCGAACTCGTGCTGCAGTGGCTCTGTATAGCTTCATAGTCCTGCGCTGTTGAACATCAGGGAGGCCCGATACTTTTGTTTTCATTACCAAGTTTCAAGCTATGACATTGGTATAATGATCATCTACAATGATGACCAAGTTCCATCTCCCCACTTTTTTTTTTTTTTTTTTTGAGTATCATGGGTTTTGAGTATCATGTAGACTCATGGATTATTAAGGTGCAATTGACATACCATAGAATGTAACCATTGTAAGTAAAAACTGTTTTGGTAAATTTATAAGGTTGTATAGTTACCACCACTATTCAGTTTTAGAACATTTCAATCACCTCAAAAATTTTTGTCTTATTCACATATCCAATTCCAAGCAACCATTAATCTGTTTTCTCTCTCCATTAACTTGCCTTTTCTAGGAATCATGTTAGTGGAATCATACAACATGTAGACTTTTGTATATAGCTGCTTTAATTTAGCATCATGTTCTTGAGGTTCATCATGTTGTAGCATGTTTGAGTAGTTTGCTCCTTTATTGATGAACAGTACTATGATATGTATATACTGTATTTTTTTTATCCATTTACCAATTCATGAACATTTGAATTGTTATCCTTTTTTGGCTATTATGAGTAATACTGCTGTGAACATTTATTTATGAGTCTCTTTGTAGATGTATTTTCATTTCTCTTGGATGAATACCTAGAAATGAAATTGCTGGATAGTATGAGATATTTGACTTTTCAATAAACTGCCAAACTGTTTTATAAAAGTAGCTGTACTTTCCAAAAAGCAGTGTATGAGTAGTTTTTCCATATCTTTGCTATCTCTTGGTTTTAATTTGCTTTTCCCTAATGACTAATGATGTTGAGAACATTTTCACATGCTTATTTGCCATTTGAGTACTTCTTTGGGGAAATAACTATATAAAAACTTTTACCCATCTTTTAAACTGGTTTGTTTTAAATTGTCTTTAATTGTAATAGTTCTTTTTATATTCTGTATACAGATCTTTATCAAGCTATGATTTGCAGATATTTCCTTCCAGTTTGTAACTTGACTTTTCATTGTCTTAATGGTGTCTTTGGAAGAGCAAAATTTTTTAACTTTGAAGTCTAACTTATAATTTTTTTATTGACCTTGGTTTTTGGTTTCAAAACTAAGAAATATTTGCCTAACCCAGAATCACAGGATTTTTTCTTATGTCTCTTAAGTTTTAAAGTTTTAGTTCATATATTAGGTTTGTGATCTATTTTGAGTTAATTTTTTTGTATGGTATGAGGAAAGGGTCTAGATTAAGTCTTTTTTGTAGAATTCCTTGATTTTGATTTGTACATTTTTTCATCTTAATTATAATCATTATTCTTAAGCACACTCAAATTATCTACTTAGCCTGGCTCCTGCATCCTTTGGACCTGCCCCTTTGCATCTACTGTCTTTGAATACATTTATGGTTTACGGCACTTTACTATTTATCCTACAGTATGTCTAATACCAACAATATCTCCATGGGACTCTGGTTATTACGGATGTTTATTGCTACTGGAATGAAATGAATTTTAAACTTTTTTAGCATATAGAGCTATGTAGTACAGTTTTTTAAAATCATGAGTTTATATTGATATTTTCATTCAGATTTAACATTGAAAGCTTTGCTTCTTTTATACCTTGTTTCTCAATTTATCACTTTAAAACAATCCCTTTGTCATTCATGTTTAAATGAGTTTTTTCATTCTACTATCATTAAACATCATTAAATACAATCTCTATATCCTTTTTTTCCTCCATGTACATTTTATGTGACAATTTAATTAGTTGAGAATCCTATGGAATCATCAGAGTAAAGATGGGGAAAACTCCAAAACTTTAGAAGAGGCTCTCTGCAAGTTATGCAGAATAAGAGAGGTAGATTTTCTATATCTTTCCCTACTTTTTTCTAACTTTATAGTTTGGAATGGTCAGCTGTAATTGTGGATGAAGCTCATAGAATCAAGAATCCAAAGGCTAGAGTGACAGAAGTTATGAAAGCTTTAAAATGTAACGTCCGCGTTGGTCTCACTGGGACCATTCTTCAGAACAACATGAAAGAACTGTGGTGTGTTATGGACTGGTGAGAGAAAAAACTTTTTACTTTTTGGAAACTTAAGTAATACTTCTTTAATATTGCCTGTTTGCTTATTATTTATTTCTGAAAAAAGTTACTCATTTATAGACTTTTTTGATGTCAAACACAATATACCAGGGTAGAATCCCATGAAAAACTACCTTTATGTATTGTCTTTGTTCCCTAAATAAGATACCTTAACTAATTTACCAGTTATATCCTTTTTTTATAGTTATTTACTGAAATTGTCATAAGAACATTCTTTAATGTTATTGTCATTATTAAACAAGTGACTTACTATTTGTTTTAAAAGCAAAAAGAAGCCAGCATTTTTCTTTTTAAATAATCTTACTGTTTTTATAAAGGGCTGTGCCAGGACTTTTAGGTAGCAGGAGTTACTTCAAGAAGCAGTTTTCTGACCCAGTAGAACATGGTCAGAGACACACAGCAACAAAAAGAGAATTAGCTACAGGCCGAAAGGTCATGCAAAGGCTTGCCAGAAAGATGTCCGGATGGTTTCTTAGGCGTACCAAGACTCTTATAAAGGATCAGTTGCCTAAGAAGGAAGACCGGGTGAGAATTACATTATTCTATATTATTAATTTCTTCTTGCATTTTATTCCTGAAAAAATTTTGAGAGAAAATCTGTCTCCTGTGGTATTTTATAAATATAATTTTTTTTTGCCTTTAGTGTTAAGCAGATTTTTAAAAAACTTTGAGTCCTATTGTTTTCCTTACTAACTTTACTAACCTGTTTATGTTAAACTCTTATTTTAGTATAAGAAGATTTTTGATATAATTCTACCTCAGTGAAGGAAAAAAGAGCTTCTCTCTCTAATGTGTTTTCTGTACATATTTAGTCCTTTCTATCCTGCTCTTACCTGTAACCCAGTATATTTTTTGGTACCCTAATTCTAGCTCTAGAGCTAAAGTAATTAGTGATTTTTACTGTAGATTTTTTTTTCTAATGGAATGCTATTTACAGTTACAGGACTAGCCTAATTTTCAGATTTTATAGGAAAACACCAATTATATTCTGTTGCTTAAGAAAACTTGAAGAGTTGACTTTAGTAGTATTTTTAAAGTAATATTTTCATCCTTTTTAAAAAAGATTTTTATTTATTGATGCATACAAGAGCTGGGGTGTAGACCAGAGGTGCGGGGTGGGTGAGAGGATCCACCAGAGACAAAGGAGGGAGCAGAACAGGCAGATCTACTGAAATACACTGCTGGGGGGAGCAGCGGGCAGGATGGAAGAGGTCTGCTGCGCCATGTGGGTTAGCTCCCTGCCCAGGCATCGAACTTGTGGCTGCTGATAGCTTTACAGTGCTGAGACTTAACCCCTGCACCACCAGGGAAGCCCTATTCATCCTTTTTTATAGTTCTTAATCTTGTGATTCTTTTAACTTAGGCAATAGAATAAAAGTTCTATAAATTACTATTAAATTAAATCTAATTAATGGCCTAAATAAGGGCAATCCTAAGAAATATTTTCTAGACTTAGGATATACTATTGATTATTACTTTGAAAGGAAAAAAGATACTTACATGAAGTTGGGGAAATTGATACATGAAGTTGGGGAATTGACTTTTTGAGCGAAACGAAATATATTATTGAATTGAAATAATTTATGAACCCCTGTCTTTTACAATGCTTTGTGTGGTTTTATGTATTTTATTTAGTTGTCTATATAGAAGGAATCACAAACCATAAATATATAAAGAGAACAAAGAGGTATAAAGCTTGAGCTCTGAATCAAACGTATGGGTATGAATCCTGGTTCTCTTACATATGAGTTTTGTGATTTTGAGTAGATTGCTAAGTCTTTCAACTTTGGTTTCTTTATTTATTAAATAAAAATGATGATTCGAGTGCTTGCCTCACATGGGAGTTCTAAATTATAGTGTTCAATAAATGTTATTACGTGTTTAATAATAACAGCTCTGTAAAATAATCAGGAATAAATTTAGCCAAGATATGAAAGATCTGTATACTCATATCTTTTTTTTTATATTTTGTTCCTTTTATTTAAAAATAAACTATGAGATTTATTTGAAACTAAAGTTATAATTCTTCATAGTTTAGGGTAGGGTAGTGGCAAGGAATATAGAATTGGGAGAAATTGTCATCATGATGTATCTCAAAGACAAATAAATTAGTGTATTAGCAATTTTCACTGCTAAAATCTATGAAATAGATTATTTTTATAAAATGCTACTAATCACTACCTGTGTTTTGTATTGGCAGATGGTGTATTGTTCGCTTACAGATTTTCAGAAAGCTGTCTATCAGACAGTACTGGAATCAGAAGATGTGACTTTGATACTTCAGTCTTCTAAGCCTTGTACATGCAACAGTGGTCGAAAAAGGCGAAATTGCTGTTATAAGGCAAGCTAATCACCTTTTGATTACATAGTACTCTATTGTTAGACTAATAGCAGATAAAATAACTCTTCCTCAGACAGTTCTTAACTTTCAAAGGCATAAATTAATAAATAAGAATACTTTTTAATAGCAAGTAGTAATCAAAACAAAATAAATTATTCAAATAACCCTAAAACAAATAAACAAGCAGTCCTTGGAGTTAGAGGGGATCATGCTCAGGGAAATAAGTCAGAAGGAAAAAGAAAAATATCAAATGGTTTCACTTATAAGAGGAATATAGGGGAACCAAATAAGGGATCAGTGGAAAAAAAATAATAATAGTAAAAAAAAAAAAACAACAGCAGGCAACCATAAATAAGAGACATTCTGCGAGGCAGAGAAAGGGAAAGGGATTAAATCGTGGGAGAGAAGAGGAAAAGGGACTATGGTGATGGCTCATGGGTGAATTAGTGGTGGGAATTTTATGGGGAGTATACAATAATGTAAAAGAGAAATAAAATATCCTACTTTAATCTTAAAATTTTATTTTAAGGAAGTTTCTAATTATCCACTAATAGTAAACTTCATTTTTGATAGCAGGCTTAAAATATTATAATAGGATATATAGCGTTAATTTAATAGAAACCGTATTGATACATTATTATATTTTAATTTAAAAATGAATATTTATTTGTACCTTTATCTAAATTTCCTGCCCTTTTTGTACATATTTTATTATCAACATATTCATGTATGTAGAGGGACCCTAAATACACATTTATCCAGAGTAATGTTTATGCCATTTCTCCTTTATTTTTTTGTTTTTAACCACTTTACTCTTTTGTTATAATTCAGTTTCCTAGGAAACCTTGAAATGTAAATGCAGGGAGAGAGTAAAGACATCCAAGTAACCCTGCCACTGTATCTTAGAATCTCTTAGAGCAGCATTTATATCACTATGTTCCGTGGGGATAAGTACTTTCTGCAATGAGGAATTTTCTCCCTCTTTTATTAAAAACATCATTGTATTATGATTTACCAAAAGTATGATTCCACATTCTTGATTCATGGATATTTTATAAAAATAGTTGACCATCATTTTCTCAGAATTTATTATGCCAATAGTAACCAAATAATAAAATTATATTTTGTGATGTAGTTACATAGCCATGTTAGTCCTTTATTTGATTTTGTCTTCTGTATTTTTCTGGTTACAGACCAATTCGCATGGTGAAACAGTGAAAACCTTGTATTTCAGTTACCTTGCAGTCCTTCAGAAGGTAGCTAACCATGTCGCGCTGCTGCAGACTGTTAGCACCTCCAAACAACAGGTTTGGTTTGACTGTTTATATTCCTTGTGATACTGTTTGGTATGAATATTTTATGTTTGGTATACAATTTCTTAGCTAAATGTATTTAATTTTTTTTATATGCTATTCAGCAGGAAGCTTGACTTGTGTATTTTTGAATTTAGGTGTTAAATGCATATAGCTTTATTACCAATATGAGAAATGTTAAGGTTAAATTAAAGCAATAATTTCTTTATGCTTCTAATAATGTTTATATGTTTATTTTCTTTAACATCTTTTGGTATAATCACTAAACTAGACACTTGATGAGGTAGTTCTGTTCTACCAATAATGTGTCTAATTACATTTATTGAATATATTGGGTTGAGAAGGTATCATTAATAATCATTTATTAAATATTGGGAATATTTTCCGAACAAAAATCAGAAATTTAAAAGTTTAGGAATAAAGCCTCCCTGGTGGTGCAAGGGGTTAAGTCTCAGCACTGTGGGGCTGTCAGCAGTTAGATCCCCAGCCAGGGAGCGTCCCACATGGCGCTACAGACCTCTCCTGCTTTGCCCACTTCTCCCCTCAGCGGTGTATTTCAGTCAGTCTGCCTTTTCTGCTCCTCTCTCTGTCTCTGGTGAATCTTCTCACCACCCACACACCTCTGGCCTACACCCCAGCTCTTGTATGCATAAATAAATAAATCTTTAAAAAAAAAGTTTAGGAATAAACACAGTAATTTACTTTGATTATTTCAATTGTGTTTTATATTTTAGAGTACATTGTAAGTAAAATACCTTTTTTAAAGCTTTTTAATTTAATGATATTATATTTTCTTTTTGTTGTATAGTTCATAAGCTATTTAAACCCGATTTTAAAGTCTAATAAGAATTTAATGTTCTTTAATAGTGTTGTTTGATTTTGGGGCCATATTTGGCTCCATATTTTGGAAATTTTTAATAAATAATGATAAAATTCATAGCTATATCATCTCATAACTAATCAGTCATATGTGATTAACATATCACTTTAAGGTTTTCTAAATTATGAGTCTGACTTGGAGAAGGCAAAATCTTCAAAGTAATATATTCTTTCTAAATGGATTTTTTCTTAAGTAATTTCAATATATAAAGGTTTAAATGTGTTACATCAAAATTTGTTTTGTTTTAATTTTTCCTCTTAAGGAAACACTTATCAAAAGGATATGTGATCAGGTATTTTCTAGATTTCCAGACTTTGTGCAAAAAAGCAAAGATGCTGCTTTTGAAACACTTTCTGATCCAAAATACAGTGGAAAAATGAAAGTAAGTACTCTTGTTTCAGGTTGTATAGTTGCATAGGATGATACACAGAGTTTTGTTTTTTTGTTTTTTTAACTTAGAACAGCAATTATTTATTATATAGTTAAGTGTTCAATGAACATTAGCCATATTGCTGTTTTGTTACTTTTTAAAAAAATTTTATTTATTTACTTATGTATATTTTACATCATTGTTCATTTTTGTACAATGTTTGATTTCTCCTCTCAGTTGTAGTGCCCATAGAATTCCCACCACCATTTCACCTGTGCACCGTCTCCATAGTAATATGAATGGAGGTAGAAGGGATTATGTTCAGTGAAATAAGTCAGAAGGAAAAAGAAAAATACCAGATGGTTTCACTTATAGGAGGAATATAGGGGAACCAAATAAGGGATCAGGGAAAAAAATAGTAACAATGAATAAAAAATACACAAAGTATTTATCAAATTCTGTGACAGGGAATCTAACTACTCAGTTATTCAGAAGAAATGGTGACCAAATACAGGTGGTGTCATATCTGTACTTACTGACTCACTGTGAATCCTGGATATGGTAGATTCTCAATTAGTTTACATTGGGTCTACCTCAGACTTTCCTTATTGATGTATTGGATTCATATCTTAAAGATATATGCTATAATATAGCTTCTCTGTAAGTGTTTAAGGAATAATGTACCAGAAATTTAAGTGCTAATGCCAAATCAGAGGAGGAGGATAGGTAGTAACTCAGAATTAGAGAAAAAGGAACTTCGTGAAGAGTTTAAATTGGGCAAGACTTGCATTAAATATGGAGCATATAATCTTGTTTTGTTAAAGAGCACCAACAAAACAGAGACTGATAGTAATAACCTAGGATATATTTTTAATACTATGTCATCATCATTTGGTTAGTAAAATCATCTGATGATGATTGCATCTAATGATGCAAAACCTATAAACTTACCATGGAATTATTATTGCCTAAAGGGTTAAGAATTCCAAATTCCATTTAATTTTTGAATTCAGGTAATAAAGATTTTGGTTGTGTTACATGTTGCCCTGTGACTGTGGTTTACTTGTGGATGTGTACTGTGTGCTATACCCTTCATAGTCTTGGAGCTACTCATGAACTCCTGTTCTTCTCTTATGTATCAATGTCTTTCTTTCATGACCTCAAGCAGTAGTCAAAGGTATAATCATAAGCTGTTCTAATTTCCCTGATGAGAATTTTCATTTTTCCTTTCCTTGGGAAATGCCATTGCGGTGTTAACTGGGGGAGTGCTGGAGGGTGGTATAGAAAAAAAGACTAGAAAACCCAGTTTAGTGCTGCTAGATCATGTTCATCTTTCTCGTAATTTGAGAAAAATTAGATCCAAGACTCCTTAGCTCCTTTGAACACCTCCAAATTTAGGATTCTATTACATGTCAATTTTCCTGTTCTGTGGAGGACAACCAAGTGATAAAACATTGGGTCTTTAAGACTTTGATCTATAAATGAAGACACTGTCATTTCTGATAAGAAATCTTTATTTATAGTTACTCATTAGTTAGTCTCTTTTTTAAACTAACCTAATAAAGACCTCCAGTCTAAAAGCATTTACTTTCTTTTTACTTGTTTTTATTTTTACTGTAAGATATTTGAGAATATCAGAAGTTGTGATAGGTATGGAACCACCCCAAACAATAGAAATGAATTTCTGTACAATAAATCTGTGATTTTAAGGAGAATGAAAGACAAACTGGGAGAAATTTTTAAGAAACAATAAAATTGGGCCGGTAGTCTTAAAAAATCAACAATAAGAAAACAAACAACCCATTTTAAAAATGGGCAAAAGATCTGAACAGACATCACCAAAGAAGATATTTGGATGGCAATAAGCATATGGAAAGATGCTCGCTATCTTATGCCTTTAAGGAATTGCAAATTAAAACAATGAGATACCATTATTCACCTACTAGAATAGCTAAACCCAAACCATGCACAACAGTAAATGCTGGTGTGGATATGGAGCAGCAGGAAGTCTCATTCATTGCTGGTGGCAGTGAAAAATTGTGCAGCCACGTTGGAAGACAGTTTGGCAGTTTCTCACAAAGCTAAACATACTCTTTCTTGATATACATCCAAAATTCATGGCTCTTGACACTGATTCCAAGTGAGTTAAATACTTATGTCTACACAAGAGTCTGTACATGGATATTTATAGAAGCCTTATTTATAATTGCCAAAACTTGAAAACAACTAAGATGTCCTTCCCAACTCAGGTGAATGAGTAAACTGTGTCACATCCAAGACAATGGAATATTATTCAAAAGTGGAAAGAAATGAATTATAAAACTTTAAAAAGACACAGGAATTTTAAATGCACATGAAAGGAGTCTGAATAGGCTACATATCATATGATTCCAATTATGACATTTTTAGAAAAGACAAAACTGTAGAGAAAGTAAAATGATGAGTGTTTTTTTTTTTAAAGACTTATTTATTTATACATACAAGCTGGGGTACAGGCCAGAGGCGCGGGGCAGCGAGAGGGTTCACCAGAGACAGAGTGGGGAGCAGAACAGGCAGATCAGAAACACACTGCTGAGGGGAGCAGCAGGCTAGGCAGGAGAGGTCTGCCACACCATGTGGGAATCTCCCCAGCTGGGCGTCGAACTCCATCGTGCGCTGTCGACAGCTTCACAGCGCAGCGCTCAACCGCTGTGCCACCAGGGAGACCCAAAATGATGAGTGTTTTTAAGGGTTTGTGGGGACAGATGCATAGGTGGAGCACGGAATTTTTAGGGCAATGACAGTATTTTATTTAGTGGTAAATCTATTCTAATACATTTTCAAAAGCCATAGAAATGAACAATATGAATGAATGCTAATGTAAAATGTGGACTTTAGTTAATAATAATTTATCAATATTCATTTATTAGTTATTAAAAGATATTATTAATAGGGAGAACTATATGTTGGAGGACAGTGAGGGAAGTAAGAGAGTCTGGGAATTCTGTGTATATTCTACCAATTCTTCCATAAATCTAAAATTGGTCTAAAACTAAATATTAGTTTTAAAAAGTCAATGTATCATGTGAAAATCAGATGCACATATTGTAAATAGATTATTCCGTTAAACAATAGAACTAGTACAAATAAAACTTACTTCATATATTCTTTAAATATTAACATAGAATTTGCTTGATATGTGACGTTTTTATTCACCACTTAGTTATCTAAGCTTTTTTTTTTTAACTCCATAGCATTTTTGAGGGATTGAGCTATGAAGATCAGAGTTAACACAATGTCTTCTCTTGCTCAATTATTGAGTGTTATTTTTATACATTATTTTAAATGTTAAAGTTTGAATGTCATTGAATAAATTTGCCTGTGATTATTGCACTGTTCAGAAACACCTTAGACTTAGTACAAAAATGACTTTTCTTGGGCCTCCCTGGTGGCACAGTGGGTTAAGTCTCATCACTATGAAGGTATCCGCAGCCACTACAGCATGAGTTGAGTCCTTGGCCAGGGAGCTTCCCAGATGGTGTAGCAGACCTCTTCTGACTCTCCTGCCGCTCCCTTCAGCAGTGTATTTCAATCTGCCTGTTCTGCTCCCCACTCTGTCTTTGGTGAATCCTCTTACCCCTCCCCCACACTTCTGGCCTGCACTCCAAATCTTGTATGCATAAATAAATTAATATTTTTTTTAAAAATGACTTTTCTTTTGTGATTGCTCTTCCACAGTGTCCTGAAGCTGTTATTGCTAGATTTGGAAATGCCTGTTTTAAAAATAACCATATTGCTAGTATACATAGATTTAGATTATTTGCATTTTGAGGTCAAAACTACATCTAAAAGTCAGGGCTACTGTAAATAGAGAAATTGAGGTGAGAAAGTGAGAAGAGTATATATCTGGCATTACTTTAAGAAAATAAATATCAAGACTTTTAGAACCTAGATATATTTAAACGCGTTTCATTATTACATCTATCTAGAGAAAATATAAGTACTTCCTGGAAGAAATGCTAGTCTGTAATTTAGTTCCTGAGCATATTGTATGTATAAAGAAAGCATTTTGGAAATTAAATTAATTCATGTAAATGGATGCCATAATCTCAAATGCTACTACTTTATTAAAACCAGATGAGAAGAAATAAAAGCCTTTGGGAACTTTGCCTCATTATTGACAGTATGATGATGACTAGCACCTCATCTAATAACTAAAACATTATTTCCCTAACTTGGCAAAAATGAAGGGAATTAGGAAAGATGACTGAGGTTATGTTGCATAAAAATAATTTTGAAGGCATTCTCAGGAAATTTTTATGTATATAAAGTGTACTTTTATTTGGAACTGATTCACTGATGTTCTGTGGTTCATTTCCAGGTCCTTCAGCAGCTTTTAAATCATTGCAGGAAAAACAAAGATAAAGTTCTTCTTTTCTCCTTTTCCACCAAGGTGAGTTTCATCTCATGTGTATTCTTGATTCACCCACCTCTGACCCCTGAGGCATAAAACCACAGGGATTTAATATCCACTCACATTTTCTGTCTTATCCATATGTGGGAAATGGTAGCAAAGTAAGCAGCACACACTTAAACCTCATTTCTATCAGGGTTACTGTTTTATAACAAACTGAAAAGAAAGGGTTTTTTATTTGCTTTTGATATTTTTGTTAGGTAAACTGTGCACTGAGACATATAAGAGAGTTTTGAATGTATAAAAAAGTACAAATAATGAGCTATATTTACATAAAAGTTTTGGCAAATACATTACCTTTTTATTTGGTTTTAGTAAAAAAAATTAACTATTTTTGAAAGATTGATTTTTTTTTTTAAAAACAAAGGTTGTTGAATGTTAAAGTCAGTTACAAGATGATGGGAGGATATAGATGGGTCAGAAATGAGAAAAACATTTGTTCTTGTAATTAAAAGTGTTAAATTGTGAACAACAATAGTTAATTATTAGAATTGATGAGGAATCTCATCTCTATAGTTATATGAAACTTACTAAGTCATGAATTTGTGTCTGCCCATCTCCATACCTTTCTTCTAGCTGCTTGATGTGCTACAGCAATACTGTATGGCATCTGGACTTGATTACCGACGACTTGATGGCAGTACAAAATCAGAAGAAAGAATCAAGATCGTAAAAGAGTTCAACAGTACACAAGATGTTAACATTTGCCTTGTTTCCACTATGTAAGAAAATAAAATGATATCTTGATTTTTAACTTATGGTTTTTAAGATTTAAGATAATTTTTATATTCTTACTTTATTATTTTTCAGTAGTTATGCTTATGTTGCTTTGTTTTATTTGACTTTATGGAGAAGCAGCAAAAATGCTATTAATTATGACTGAAATAACACAATCTTGAGTCTTACCAAAACTTTTCTATCAGTTCCCCTATCAGCACTGAATTCTGCTTATATGTCTGGGATTATAAAGATAACAATTGAAAAATGGGTGTTTCCTGCTAGGCATTTTCTGTGGTAGTCTCTTGACTCGTGTTTTGTGGTTAGAACAACTAGACTTAATTGAGTCATAAAGTTATTAATTCAATAACAGAAATTCAGTTATAGCAGTGGTTTCAAACTGTCCTCAAGGAGCCTAGAGAGCCCAGTGGGCCTCCTGGGCCGGGTCTTTCCCACTTTTTTCTCTACCTGTGTCAACCAGAGCAGCTCTACACTTACAGCTTTTATAAAAGTTAAATAAGTTCTTAACACCTAATTATGAATTTCTTATTAAAAGGTTTTAAAGATTACACACACTTTCAAGAAAGATTTAAGTAATAAATACCTAAATAAGATTAATCCCTTTTTTGAATAAATCCATAACTTTTGACATCTAATGTATTTTATAAATTTTATAAAGTATTGTATAGATCTGCTTTGACTCTTTCAAAATGAATTTCAAGGAACTTAAAAAATAAAAATAATATAAAATTCCAAATTTAGCCAAAATAAAAATTACTTAAAATGACAAAACGGTATATCTGATGAGTGAGCTACTTCCTGTGGAGCATTGAAATTATTCTTCAATTCTTATAACTAAGGCAAGAAGTTTTAGATTACTGTTTTCCTGTGAGTCAATTCAAGAGTAATTTCTAGCATGAGTCCTTATATACAGGCATTACACTGATAATAGCATACCATCTTCAGTTAAGTTTTATAAAACACACATGAACATCTGCAATTTTTAAATAATATTTTTCAGAGCAATAAAGCAACAACAGTTCAAAGAGTATAGAACTTATAATAACAAACAAGTGTCTCACTCTTCTCTTCCTCACCCCCAATATAATTTGATGAGATCTGCTGTAAAACTTCCAATTATCTCAACTATATCAAAATGTTTAACCCATCCATTTGAATTTTAATTTTTAGAGGTTTCATTTTTAGAAGTCCTATTTGATATTTTTCATATCTGTCAATTGTTTTAACTTATATTTTATTCTTCATGGTTTGTAGCATTTCTTTTATAGCTATAGGAATTTTAATCACTTTTAAAAATCTCTTTTTTAATGGCATTTTTGCTCTATTAACTCCTCTGCTTAAGAATACTAATTCTTCTAATTTGTGGTTTCCTCTGATGCTTGCTTATGGTAGATGGTTTCTTTACATATTTTATAATTGTTTATTTAGAGCTTATCTTCATTGTGACTTTTTCTTCTGTGGAAATTCTTCAGACACTGGTGGTAGTTTTCCACTGGTGTGATTTTGCTGTGTCCTCTGCTAGGCAACCTAGCCATGACAAGGGAAGACATTTTGAATTCCTGTTCCTCCTGTACATAATTCAAGGGATAATTTGTGTATATCTTCACATAAAGAGTCTTACATACCATAGTATACACTTCAGCTATGTTTTGCAAAAACTTATAAAGCTCAGTTTCTCGATCTGTTATTCTCATTTTACGGTAGCTTATATTTAATTTTTAGTGTAGCAGAAGAATTTTCACATTGACTTTGTGCATCATTTTGCTGGAAATCTGTCTTTGTTATCTTTCACTTTATCAACTTTACACAGCTTGCAGTCTTTAGTCTACTTAGACTAAACTTTTTCCCCACTTCTTCACAATCTTTGCTATTTTAATTTTATTATTTTTACTATTTGTCTATAAATTACTTTTGACTTTAAATAACACACTTCAATTTTTAAGTTTATCCATTAACTTTCTACAGTATCTTCTGAAGCTTGTAATGTGTGGTACTAGTTCAGCACATCCCCACCTTCCTCTGTTTTTGTCATTTGTTCATATTGTCTGTCAGCTATTTTAAGTTTTACTTTTTCAGGAGTATTAATGTTTTCATTAGTCCTGAAAAAACAACCACACTCTACCCATAGATTTGGCTCTAAAACTTAGAGTTTAGAAAAAGACATTTACATTATTCTGAACTTACAAACATTATTTAATGCTGGACCATGTTTTGCTAAGATGGTTTCTCTGAAATTTCATGATTTCTTGGCCAATTCAGAAAATATCTTTAATGTGTCCTCTCAATTAGCACGTTAGCCAACTAGATTGAATTCTAGATTGAAATAATTTCCTCTTAGATCTTTGAAGGCATTACATCATTTTTTTTTTTTCCCCTGGTATATAGTGTATCTGATAGAAGTCTATTGCCAGGGCCTCCCTGGTGGCGCAGCGGTTAAAAGCTGTGCTGTGGAGCTGTCGGCAACGGAGATGTGAGTTCGACGTCCAGCCAGGGAGAATCCCACATGGTGCGGCAGACCTCTCCTGCCTCGCCCTCTGCTTTCCTCAGCAGTGTATTTCTGATCTGCCCTGTTCTGCTCCCCACTCTGTCTCTGGTGAAGCCTCTTGCCATTCCACACCTCTGGCCTGTACCCCAGCTTGTATGTATAAATAAATAAATCTTAAAAAAATAAAATAAAAAAGAATTGTTTAAAAAAAAAAAAGAAGTCTATTGCCAGATTCTCTTTCCTCTTTGGGAACTCACAAGAGTTTCTCTTCATCAGTAGTGTTCTGAAATTATACAGTGTTGTTTGGATCTTTGCTCATTTATTGTGCAAGGCACAATCTGAAGACTTGCATTCATTTTCAATTTTGAAAAATTCTCTTTGATTATTTCTTTGACAGTGCCTTCTCTTGCGTTTTCTCAGGTATATCACTTTTGACTTGCAAGTTGTTGGATTTTATGGCTACTGTCTTGGTTCTTTAATTTTCTAAACTTTTCTCATATTTCATGTTTCTGTCTTTTTTGCTTGTTGTTCTGAGAAATGTCATTTTTATTTAAAATAATGTGATTTTTAAAATTTGAAACAGTTAACTTTTAGTCTAAAAGTTTTCTAAGGTCTTTTCTTTGCATGATCTTTATTATGGAGCATCAATCTAGACCTTAGCTTTCCATAATCATCTCATTCAGTTTAATTAAAGAAAGGTTATCTGAAATTTTTCTTGGCTTGGAAATCACTGATTTGTAAGTGGCTTTGAGGAAAATTAGCGTGTATATGATTGATACTGAGTCTCCCTATTTGTGATATGGTATTTTTCTACATTTTTTTTAGATTTTCTCAGAAGCATTCTTTAAATGAATACTTCACTTGAACTTTTATAATAGTTAAGAGGTATCCATAGTTAATTTTACAAGGAGATATTGGATATTCACTCTGCATTAGATCCTAGAGAAGGAAAGATATTAAAGATTCAGCTTCAGCTCTTTTGAAAAGCATGTGGATGGGGGAAAGAGTTGTTCAGAAATATGTAAAAGGATGGTTTAAGTTTAGTATGGTAATGGTAACTTTACATATATCAGTAATGCCTTAGTATAAAGTTTAATAATATAGCTGCAGAGGTAGTAGTCCCTTTCATTGAAACCTTGGGAATTGGTCTCTGCTCTATAAAAATGGCAGGATTTTAAAAAGAGTAGTGGTATAGTTTTTTTATATTCTGTTCTTAGTGTTTTGTAATGTGAGAATAGACACGATGCCATTGAACTGATACAGAGTACAATATAATAAGGACTTGAAATAAGGCAGTGAAAATAGGATTAAAGAAAGGACGCATGAGAAAAGAATTTTTGAGGTAAAATTGATAGGACCGGATATTGGTTGATTTTGTAGTTTTGTTTTTTTTTTTCCTTTTTTAAGTCTTCAAGTTGTGAATTCTCTTAGTTTTTGTTAGAGAATGCCATGATTTTCCCCATCATTTCTGCAAGGTATTTACAATGGATATAGAATTCTGGGTTGACAATTGTTTTAACATTTAAAAAATGTACTACTTCCTTCTGAGCTCCTTGATTTCTGATGAGAAACCCACTGTTATTTGAATTTGATGCTCCCTTAAAAGTAATAAGTCATTTATTTCTGGCTGCTTTCAAGACTTTTTCTTCTTTTTTTCAGAAGTTTAATTATGATGTTTCTTATCATGGGTTTCTCTGGGTTTATCCTTTTTGTCAGATTTCTTGAATCTGTAGGTTTATGTCTTTTGCCAAAGTTGGAAGTTTTCAACCTTATTTTTTGAATACTTTTTCAGTTTCTATCATTTTGTATTCTGGGACTAAAATGATATAAGATTTAGCTTTAACTATTGATAATAATCCCTTAGGTCTCTAAGACACTGTTCATTTTTTTTTCAGTCTATTTTATTTTCTCTTGTTCAGATTGGGTAAGTCATACTAATCTGTTCTCATGTTTATTTATCTATCCTCTCTTATCTCCAGGTACTATTGAGTCCATTTATCAAGTTTTACAATTTAGGGGTTTATTTTTAAAACTTTTATCAAGTCCTTCTTTATATTTTCTCTCTAATGAGTTTTTCTATTTTTTGTTTGTTTTACATGCGTATTTTTAATTTCTTATTGAAACATTTATATTATCACTGTACTAAAATCCTCATTCAAAAACTTTGACATCTGTTTTCATCTATTGATTGTCTTGTCTTACTCAAGTTGAGATTTTCTTGGTTTTTGGTATTGCTGGTAATGTTTATTGTATCCTGGAGATTTTGAGTTTTATGTTATGAGACTCTATATCTTATTTAGATTTTCTGTTTTAGTCAGCTCTCATAACAGTCAGGTAAGGAGGAAATCCAGGTTTCCAACTTGGCCTCTGTTGACATCCTGATGATGAGGTGCTTTCTTACTGTTCCCATCTGGTTTCCACTGACATCGCAGAGTGAGACCTGGTTATTACTGAACAAAATGAAAGCCTCAGCTCCTGACTTAGTTCTCTTTGATACCATTCAAGCAGAGTGAGAGATGCTTTGTCACAGTTAAGAAAGGATGGGACTCTAGTTTCTTCAGTGAGCCTCTGCTAACCAGATTGGGCATGGAGCCACCAATTTTTCCCATGGCATTTGTAGGAATAGGGTAGTTATTGTCTAACATTTTTCAGTCTTAAAATATTGCACCTTTCCTTATTATTTACCTAAGGTAGAAGGCTTTGAGGGGACTTTTTTTTTTTAACCATTGGCATTTCCAGTTAGCAGGTATCTTCAGAACCCAGTCTTGATATATTATGCAAAAAGAAGGCTGGGGAACTCACTGTCATGTCATTCCTTAATCTTATAATCCATAGCCAGTTTGTGATCTCTCTCTTTGAGTCTTATGTTTATTTTATGTATAATATTCGGGGCTTTTAGCTGCACTTAGTTCAAGAAGTAGGAGAAGTGTGTCTACACCTGAAGTGGTTTTTTAACTATATATATATTAACTATAATATATATATATATAAAATATATATTTTAACTATATTATGTATAATATATATACATACATACACATATGTATGTGTATATGTGTGTACATATATAGTTTAATATATATCACTTCATTAAGCTGGAATATGCTAACGATTGTTTTTAATTATGTTAGGAAATTCTTGCATAATAGCATTTGAGTGTTCAAAAATGTGACAGCTAGCACAGCCTATTTACATTAACTCTAAATATCAGATTTTTTTTAGGACTATTCTAGAGTAGTAGACTATTCCATAGGTATTTCCATTTGTGTTTTAATCACCGTAGTTTTAGGGTGATATAGCTATAGTGTGTTATTTTGGTTATAGAAATATGGCAAAGTTGAGCTATAAAGCAACATCTCTTCTCCCACCACCACCATTCCCCACCATTCTAATGTGCTCTTTTCTATTTCTTCTAGGGCTGGTGGACTAGGTCTCAATTTTGTTGGTGCCAATGTTGTTGTATTATTTGATCCTACTTGGAATCCAGCCAATGATCTTCAAGCCATTGACAGGTATAATACTGAAAAACTTTAAAGTTACCTGGAAATGCTTTTTAAAAATGTTTTTTGCAGGAAATTAAGGAAGGTCACACTACTAGATCAGAAGTTTTAAAAAACTCCTGGAAGGTAGGAAACAAAATCTGTATGATCAAGAAGCCAGCAGAGAAAGCCATAATCTAAAGTCAATAAGAGAGCAAAGAAATTTCAGGCATGGGGTCAGCAACTGTAGGATGTGGGAAGCAGACATAATACATTCTTCTGGGAAATTAGTGGGGAATCTTACTGGCAGAAGGTATTCTGGATGAATCTGTTAGAATCAGGTCATAAAGCAGAGCCAAACTTTAAGTAACCCCAAATCCCCAGAGGGCACAAAAAAGGAGGAATTGCTAAATAAATTGTGTACCTGCTGAAAACCCAGAGCAGCTGTCCTGTACAATAGTCCAGTTCCTCATTTGTAATTCAAAATGGAAAACTCTGGCCACAGCAGCCAAAATGAGAATGGTGGGGAGAAAATTATTTGAAATCCAAAATAAAACAGGTTGTCAACAAGGGAATGAAAATTATACTCATTTTTGTATTACTCACATGATCAGAAGGTAGAAATAACCCCAATATGATGGATGAATGGAAAAACAAAAATATATATATATACAATGCAATATTACTCAGCCTTTAAAGAAGGAATGGAATTAACAAACTTACTACAACATGGATGAACCTTTAAGACTGTGGGAAATGAAATAATCTAGCCACTAAAGGGCAAAGAGTGTATGATTCCACTTAAGTTATCTGGAATAGTCAGATTCTCAGAGACAGAATGTAGAATGGTGGTTATGATGGAAGGGGTACAGGGAGGTCATGGGTTTTAGATTGGAATAACAAAGTTTTGGGGATAGATGATGGTGATTGTTGCACAATAGTGAATTTTCTTAATACCACTGAACTGTACACCTAAAAATGGTCAAGATTTTAAATCTTGTATATATGTTATCACATTTAAAGATAATAAAGCACCCAAGGTAATTGTGATACTTTCGTTCTTCAAATTCATTTTTAGAAACTCTAGAAAATAGATGTAAAATATCCGAACAGAACTCCCAAAAGGAATTTTAAAGGAGTATCAAGAAAATATATCAGTATATGATTGGAAATATAAGTGTTTGGGGGCAAGGGAGGTAGAGGAAACTTGGAATACTAAAAGTATTAGAAATAAAGTCAAGCATAAATATGAATTAGTTTAAACTCCCTTAAGTAGAGGATAAAGAAAGAAAAGTTAGATTCAGGTTTATGTTTATTATGCAATATATATAATTTAAAAGCCCATAGAAAGTTAAATATATGGAAAAATAACTGATCAGAGAGTTGATAATAGTGATAAAAAAGAAAAAGGTAATATTACTATCTGCTGAAATATTAATAAGTTCAAGGTAAGATGTATTAAGGAAAACGAAATAGGGTATAATTCATTAGGAAAGTGGCAGTCACTACATAACAAAACCAAAACTCTTAAGGATATGATGACAAATGCACCAATCCCCAATCATTGTGGGATACTTGCTGCCTCTCAAAATTAATAGATCACTTAGACAAAAAGTAAATATTAGTTGCCTAGCTTGTTTAAATGCATATATGTAATTTTATAATAACAGAATACCCAATATTTTCTAACACTTGTAGAACATTTTAAAAAATGGCTATACTTTGTAATAGAAACCATAAGGGATAGATTCCTTTTTAAAATAAATTTTTAAGTTCATCATTTCTTTCTAAAACTATAAAATCTCAGGTGTATGCATTCGCCCTCAGTATGTATATATGTTTCACTTGCCCACCACCAAAACTTGAGTGCCATTGCACCATCACATTGAGTCCCTCCACTCTTCCTCTCCCTTTAGTTTCCCCTCTGGTAACAACCATATTTTTTCACTGTCTCAGAGTTATTTTTATACTGTTTTGCCAGTTTATTTTCTTTGGTTATTTATATTCCACAAATGAGTGAAACCATCTGGAAATTATCTTTCACTTTCTGACTTATTTCTCTAAGCATAATCAACTCAAGTTTCATACATAGTGTCATTAAAAACACGATTTCATCTTTTCAATTAAGCTAGTAGTAGTCCACTGAGTATATATGCCATATACATAAAAGTCTTTTACTCAGTCACCATCCATTGTTGAGCATTTAGGTTGATTCCATGTCTTGGCTATTGTAAATAGTGTTGTTATGAACATAGGGATACATGTATTTTTCATATTAGTGTTTTCATATTCTTCAAATACCTAGGTATGGTATTGCTGGCTCATGTGCATTTCCATTTTTAGTTTTTTAAGGAATCTCCTTACTGTTTTCCATATAGGCTGCACTAAATTACATCCCCACCAACAGGGAATATATTTTCCTCATGACTGCTTTTGGTAATTTAACAATGATGTGTCTCAGTATAAGTCAGTTTGCATTTATAACTTTGGGTATTTAGTCACCCCCTGGACATTTATGGTTAGATTTGTGAAATTCTCAACTATTATTGTGAAATTCTCAACTATAATTCTCAATTATTATCTGTTTGAATAGGGTCTCTCTTTCCTTCTCTCTTCAGCTTGAGATACCTATTATCCTCATGTTTTCTTTCCAGTGGAGTTTGATATTGCTCTTAGAGTTTATTTTTTTCTTAACTCTTTTTTCTCTCTTCCCTGCCACTTGAGTTATGTTTACATTTTTAACTTGTACTTCACTGATTTTGGCGGGGGGTGGGGGCAGGGTTAGGCAAGATTAAACCAAGTAATTTACTTTGCTTACCATGGTTGTCTTCAGTTCTTTGACTGTATCCCTCATATCTAGCATCTGTGGTTTTCCTTTTTTTTTTATAGCATTTTATTTGATGAAGAATTCCTACTCCTGAATATCTTTTCTTATATCCTGAAATTGCCTTTCTGTTGTTAATTGATAGCCTTGGATTTCACTGAGTTTCTTCTAGATAATTATTCTTAAACTCTTTGTTAGCTTCTCCAATTCTGTGTCATTAAGTTGAAATTTTGGACCCTTAGTCCTTTCTTCCAGCATTTCTATCCTATGTTCCCTGGGTTGAGCTTTCCTTAACATGTGTCTTGCCTTCTTTTTCCCCCCCAGTAAGTGCCACTGTGCCTTTTGTTTTAGGGTCCTCATTTATCTACAGTGAGAGAGGGGAGTGTGTAGAAGTGGGAGTCTAAATGCCTCAGTGACAGTATTGGGGTGTAGGAGAACAAGCCAAAGCTGGGAAACCTGTGCTGCTGCTTCTGTCCACAACCAGAACAAGTTTTAATCCTTGCCCAAAGGCTGTTTTCCAGATTGCTGCCTCGGTATAGTAGATCTCCACGGCTTGCAGCGGTTTCTCTTCAACCTCAGAATCCTTCATTTCCCAAGAGGTTGGGGAGTTGGGCTCTACCACCTCTCTGTGCTATCAGCAGTGAGACTCTCTGGGATTGAACACCCTGTCACAGGGCTCAGTCTGGTGGCCACATAGTACTTCACCCTCATTGTGGAGGTCACTTGTGCCAACCTGTGGTGCAATAAAGTATATGTCCTCTCCTGTTGGGTTCCTCTACCAGGAATGACCATCAATATGGCCACAGCTGCCCCCTCCCCTTTCACTGCTCTACCAACTTAGTGAGCAACCAGCCACCTCTGGGGAAAAACACATGGGTCGGTCATGCACAAGTAGTGAGCTGCTAAGATTTACTTATGAGTAACAGTCTATTTCTACTTGTGCTTAGGAAAAGGGTTGCTATATGTTCCTCCCACTTTTTTTTTTAATGTTTTGGTGAGGTTAATTAACATCCAATGTCTGTACATATTTAAAGTATAGAATTTAAAAGTTTTGATGTATGTAAACACTCAAAATAGTGGTCCTATTAATCATTCCCAAAATTTTCCTCATAGCCCTTCATAATCCATCCCTCCTATGACATCCCATGCCTCTATTCACCAGCAGCCACTGATCTGTCTTCTCTCACCATGAAGAGCCTGCATTTTTGAGAATTTTATATAAATGCAATCATTTGGGAGCATAACCTATTCATAAACTAAAGACTGCTATAAAAGTCTGAATTTAGGTTGTTTCTAGACAGTGAAATATGTTTGTAATAGAAATAACTTGATATGAATGGACATTGAATTTTTTTGCATACATATTGTTTAATTGAAGTACATTTTTTTACATTCTTGTTACTTCTTAACAGTAATGGAAATCCCCTCTCTGGTGTGGTTACTGTAGCTCTCCTACCACCAAAGCACCCATAGGCTTCCACCATAGTCCATTATGCCCTCCCCCTTTTCATGCCTTACTCTCTACCTTTCCCTCCCTTCCTGATGACTCAACTATTTTCAAAAGTTTTTAAGTTTTGTCATTGACCCTTTGGTATTTCCACATTCCACAGATAAGTGAAACCCTCTAGGATTTATCTTTTTCCTTCCAGCTTATTCACTAAGCATAATCTCTTCCTGCAAATGGTGTGAGTTTATCTTTTGTGATTGTTGAGTAGTATTCTGTTGTGTATATATACCTTAACTTTTTGACCCATTCATCAGTTTGGGGGCATTTAGTTTGTTTCCTTACCTTGGCAGCACTTGCAAATAGTGCTGCAATAAACACGAAAGTTTGTGTTTCCTTTCAGATTAGTGTTTTTTAGTTCTTTGGGTAGATTCCTAGGAGCGAAATTGCAGGGTCATATGGCAGATTCATTTTCAGTCTTTTGAATAAAATCCACACTGCTTTCCACAGGGAATGGACTAGTCTATATTCCCACCAGCAGTGTAAGAGGGTTCCTTTTCCTCCTCATCCTCTCTAGCACTTGTTTTTGTTTTGTTTTGTTTTTCAACATAGGCCATTCTCACAGTTGTGAGGTGATATCTCATTATGGTTTTGATTTGCATTTCCCTGACTATAAGTGATGATGAACCTCTTTTCTTACTCCTGTTTGCCGTCTGCAAGTCTTCTTTGTAGTAGTGCCTATTTAGCTCTTCTGCCCATTTTTTAATTGGGTTACTAGATTTGTTTTATTGAGTTGTGTGAGCTCTTTGTAAATCTTTGATATCAGTTCATTGACTGATACATGTTGTGCAAAATATTCTCCTATTCAGTAAGGTGTCTCTTTGTTTTGATTACTATCTCTTTCACTGTGTAGTAACTTTTTATTATGTTAACATAAATCCCATTTATCCCCAATTTTTCATCATTAATGGATGCTGAATCTTATCAGATGCTTTCTCAGTATCTATTGATATGATCATATTATTTTCACTTTCTTTTTTGTTGATAAAGTAAATTACGTTGATTTTCAGATGCAGAAACATCTTTGTGTTCCTGGTATTAATTGCATTTCATCATAATGTACAATCCTTTTAATGAATTGTTGGATTCAGTTTGTTCAAATTTTATTGAGCATTTTTCCATGTGTCATTTACAGAGAGTGGTCTATAGTTTTCTTTGTGTTATCTTTTGGTTTTGGTACTAGCATAATTTTGGCCTTATATGTATGTTTGGAAGAATTCCTTCTTTCTTGATTTTTTTAAAGATTCTGAGCAGGATAGATATTAGTTCATCTCTGAAAGTTTGGTAGAACTCACTTGTAAAGCTGTCTGGTCTTGGACTTTGTTTTGGGGGGGAGTTTTACTTACTTTTTCAATCTTCTTTTTTTGTGATTGGTTTGTTCAGGTTTTCTATTCTTTATTCAATCTTGAATGATTGCATAATTCTAAAAATCTATCCATCTCATATAGATTCCTGAACTTGTTGCATATAGATGTTAATAGTAGTCTCATATTGTTTCCTGAAATTTTTCAGTGTTTGTTTTAACATCTCCTCTTTGATTTTTGATACTATTTATTTTCCTTTTCTTCCTCTTTTTCTTTGTGAGCCTAGGTAGAGGTTTGTTTATTTGTTTATTTTTTTTTTTTCCAAAGAATGAACTTTTTGTGTCACTGATAGTTTGGACTTTCTGATTCCTATTTCATTTATTTCTGCTTTGTTTTTTATTTCCTTCTTTCTACTGGCTTTGAATTTTTTCATTCTTCTTTTCCGTATTCCTTGAGATGTGCGACAAGGTTATTTACTGGGCTCTTCCTTGCTTCTTGATGTGAGTCTGTATTGCTGCATACTGCCTCTTAATACTACTTCTGCTATGTTCCATACATTCTGGAAGGTTGTGAGCTCATTATCATTTTTCTTTAGGTCTTTTTTTTTTATTTCTTCTTTGATTTCCTTGTTAACTCAATACTCTTTCAGTAGTGTGTTATTCAGCCCCATGAATTATTTTCTTGTTTTCTTTTTGTAATTGATTTTTAGCTAGGTACCTTTATAGTCAGAGAAGATAGTTGGTATATCAGTCTTCATGAATTTTATGTTGCTTTTCTTGTGACCCAGTATGTGGTCACTCCTGGTGAATACCCCATATACACCTGAGAAAAATGTGTATTCGGAGCTTTTGAGGTGCACCGCCCTATAAATGTTTATTAAGCCCATGTGGTCTAGTTCTTTGTTTAGTACGATTCTGTATTTATTTCCTGTATTGTCAGTCTGTCCATTAGTGAGAGTGGTGTGTTAAAGTCTCCAGCCATATATATTTTTTCTCTGATGTGTATTTTCTTTTAAATTTATTTATTTTTTTAATATATATTTTTATTGTTATTTATATCTTTTACATTTTGTATTCCCCTTGGGTAGCCCACCACCAATTCACCTATGATCCATCTCCATGGTCCCTTGTGTTCTTTTCTATTCCATTTTGTGCCCTTATCCTCCCCTCCCCCTGCCCTCCCCCCCCAACCCGCTGAGTGTCTCTCTCCTATTTGATTTCCTTATAGTCCTGTTATAAGTGAAACCATTCAATATTTTTCTTTTTCTTTCTGGCTTATTTCACTGAGTATGATCCCCTCTAATTCCATCCATGTCACTGCAAATTGCATGTGTTTTTCTTCTTTGAATGCTGACTAGTATTCCATTGTGTATATGTACCACATCTTCTTGATCCAATCATCTATTTTTGGACATCTGGGTTGTTTCCATACCTTTGCTATTGTGAACAGTGCCTCAATGAAAGACACATCCCTCAAAGTGAAGGAAGTGAAAGACAAGATAAACAGATGGGATTACATCAAAATAAAAAGCTTCTGTACAGCAAAAGAGTCATTAACCAAAACTAACAGACACCCTACCAACTGGGAAAAGATCTTTGCACACAATCTATCTGATAAAGGACTGATAACAAAAATTTACAAGGAACTCACACAACTCAACAAAAACAAAGCCAATAACCCAGTCAAAAAATGGGCAGAAGAGCTCAAAAGGCGCTTCTCCAAAGACGAAAAGCAAATGGCCAACAGATACATGAAAAAATGCTCAACATCTCTTATAAACAAGGAAGTGCAAATCAAAACCATTATGAGATATCACCTCACACCTGTGAGGATGGCACACGTTAAAAATACAGGCAACAACAAATGCTGGAAAGGATGTGGAGGAAAAGGAACTCTTCTGCACTGCTGGTGTTAATGTGAACTGGTCCAACCACTATGGAAAGCTGTATGGCAATTCCTCAAACTGCTCAACATGGAGCTTCCATACAACCCAGCAATACCACTTTTGGGAATTTACCCAAAGGGCACAAAAACACTAATCCGAAAAGGATACATGCACATGTATGTTCTGATGTGTATTTTCACATTGATAGTAATTGTCTCATGTATTTTGGTGCTCCTCCATTTGTTGAGTATATACTGATAAGTGTTATGTCTTCCTGATGTGTTATTCCCTTAATCATTGTATAGTGCCCATTCCTGTCTCTTGTTACCTTTTTAAGTTGGATGTCTATTTTATCTGAGTTAAGTATCGGCATCCCTGACTTACTGGGATGCCATTTGCATATAGAATTGTTTTCTATCCCTTTAGTTTCAGTCTATGTTTATTCTTGGATTTAGGTACATTTCCTGGAGACATCAGAAAGTGCATACTGCTTCCTAATCCAACTAGATACTCTGTCTTTTTTTGTTGTTGTTGAGTTCAGCCCAGTGATATTTAGAGTGATTATTATTATTATTTTTTAAAATTTTAATATATATTTTTATTGTTATTTATGTCTTTTACATTTTGTATTCCCCTTGGGTAGCCCACCACCAATTCACCCATGATCCATCTCCATGGTCCCTTGTGTTCTTTTCTATTCCATTTTGTGCCCTTATCCTCCCCTCCCCGCGCCTTTAAGAAAGTCTGTTACTGCCATTTGTCCATAGTTGTTTTTTTTTTTCTTGTTTAATTTCTCGTTCTTTGTATTCACTCCTCAATTTGTTTTAAATGCTAAAGCACCTTTTAATATATCTTGGGGTGGGGGGAGTTAGTGGTTGCAAAATCCCTAATTTTGTCTTAGAAGGCCTTTATTTCTCCCTCATATTTGAAAGAGAGACTTGTAGGATAGAGAATTCTTTGCTGTCAGTTTTTATCTTGGAGTATTTTGAATATGTTGCTCCATTCTTTCTTGCCCATATTGTTTCTTCAGATAAGTCTGAAGTTGGCCTAATCAAGGTTCCTTTATATATTACCTGTTTTTCCCCCTCATTAACTTCCTTAGTTTTTTTCTTTTTCTTGGACTCTTGAAAGTGTCACTATTTTATGTCTTGCTATAGATCTCCTTTTGTTTAGATAGTTAGTGTTCTCTTAGCTTCCTGTAATTGTGTATTCATTTCCTTCTTCAAGTTTGGAAAGTTTTTTTCTATCATTTCTTTCTTTAAATAACTGTTTACTTCCCTTCTTTCTTCTTCTGGGATGCCTATGATTCTTATATTTCATCTCCTCATGGTGTTAGATAATTCTCAAAGTGTCTCTTCATTTTTTTACCTTTTAATCTCTTTTTCTATTTTTATTCTTTCCCCATTGTGTCATCAAGCTCACAGATTCAGTCTTCCATTTGGTTTATTCTACTTCGTTGGCTTTCTACAGATTTTTTCATCTCCTCCACTGATTTTTCTACATTCTTCAATTCTATTATTTTCTTATTTAATGCTTCAAGTTTGATCTGTTCCTTAACTGTGTTTCTCATAGCACTCATTAACTTTTCTCAGTTCTCTTTGTATTATTTCATCTCTTTAATTTTCTTAATTATGGCAGTTTTAAATTCTGTATCATATAGGAATCAACTCTTCCATGTCTATGTAGTTTGGTTTTGGAGATTTGTTTTCTCTCTGTGGTGTATTATTGCCCTGAGGTCTTGGTTGGCCATTGGTATTTTTCTTTCTCCATTTTGTTTGCTTCTGATTTGTTCTGCACTAATTGGAACTTTTATTGTATGTGGATCCTTCTTTCCAATCTGTATGAGTTTTTACCCATTTGTTGTTGGGCACAGCAGCTGGGGCTCAGTGGGTTCTTGGGTGATGCTGGGCTCTCTCTGGTTTCTCCTTGGGGTGTTCTTCTGGTCAGTAGACTATCCATGGCTAGCTGTGGGGTGTGACCAGCAATGTGGGTACTGGGGAGCTCACTCCAACACCCCTCAAGGCATTCTTCCAGTCTGCCTTTAATTAAAGTTTTAGTAATTTTCCACTTTTATGTCCAAAAGATACCTCCTGGAGCCAAAATTGTTCCCTTGGTTTTTGTTTTCATTTTTTATTTATCTTTTTGCAGGGCATATAGGATTGGACAATGCAGGGATGTCAAAGTGCTTAGGCTGATATCCTTGGGAACTGTGGAAGAGATCATGTACTTACGGCAAGTATACAAGCAGGTAAATATATCTCCCTTTTTCTAACTGAAAATTAGACATTTGTCCTCAAAAATTTGGAATAGATATGCATAAAAATATCATAATTTTATCCTAACTATAGCATGAGATATACTCTAAAAGAAAGGTTCTTAGAGTGGTAATTTTTAAACTTTTGCGTACACATATTCTTCTAATCCATGAAAAGGGACTATCTTTCCATTTCTTTATGTCTTCTATTTCTTCTAAAAGTATCTCATAGTTTTTTGGGTATAGGCCCATCAGCTTTCTTTAAGTTTACTCCTACCTCTGTATAATTATTTTGATGTAATTGTAAATAGGGTTGAGTTTTGGACTTTTTCCTCTTCTAGAGCACTGTTTGCATATAGGAAAGTAACTGACTCTTGTGTACTGATTTTGTAAACACCACTTTGCTGAACTAATTTATTGCTTCCACTAGTTTTTTTTTCATGGAATCTTTTTTGTTTTCTGTTAATATTACATCATCTTTCAAATAATGATATGGATTCTTTTTCTATCTTTTTCTTGCCTTATTGCTCTAGCAAGGACTTTCAATACTATGTTGAATAGTAGGGTGAAAGTGCACATTTTTGTCTTATACCAGATGAAAAGCTTTCTTTTTTTTCACCATTGAGAATGATGTTAGCTGCAGGTTTGTCACATATGGCCTTTATTACATTGCGATATGTTCCATCTGTCATAAATGGATGTTGAATCTTATCAAATGCTTTACTCCAGAAATGGATGTTGAACCTTAAAAATGCTTTCTCAGCATCTGTTGATATGATAATAAGATTTTTGTCTTTCCTTTTATTGAAGTGGTAAATTATGTTGATTGGTTTTTGCTTGTTGAACCATCTTTGTGTCCATAGGATAAATCACACTTGGTCATGATATATAATCCTTTTTTTTTTTTTAAGTATTTATTGTTTTTTTTTTTTTTTTTTCATTTATACATACAAGCTGGGGTACAGGCCAGAGGCGTGGGGCGGCGAGAGGGCTCACCAGAGACAGAGCGGGGAGCAGAACAGGCAGATCAGAAATACACTGCTGAGGGGAGCAGCGGGCGAGGCAGGAGAGGTCTGCTGCACCATGTGGGATTCTCCTCAGCCGGGTGTCGAACTCGCGTCGCCGCTGCCGACAGCTCCACAGCGCAGCGCTCAACCGCTGCGCCACCGGGGAGGCCCGATATATAATCCTTTTAATGTATTGTTGAATTCAGTTTGATAAGATTTTGTTAAAGATGTTTACATCTCTGTTCATCGGGTAAATTGGTCTGTAGATTTCTTTTTTGTGTGGTTTTATCTAGTTTTGGTACTAGTGTAATATTGGCCTCAGAAAACATGTTTGGAAATGTTCTTTTTCTTAATATTTTTGGTAGTGCTTGAGAAGGATATGTATTAGCTCATCTTTGAAGGCTTACTGGTACTCACTAGTGAAGCCATCTGGTCCTGGACTTTTTATTTTAGGGACACTTTTGATTACTCTTTCAATTCCTTGCACTTAACTGGTCTGTTCAGGTTTTCTATTTCTTCCTGATTTAGTCTCAGCTGGTTGCATTTTTCTAAGAATTTGTCTATCTCTTTTAGGTTATTCAACTTCCTGGCATACAGATGGTCATAGTAATAATAGTAATAATCCTCTGAATTTCTAATATGCCTGTTGTAACTTCTTAGATTTCTGATTACTTATTTGAATTTTCTACCTTTTTAGTTTTTATTATTTTATTATCATTTCCTTCCTTCTACTGACTTTTGGTTTTGTTTGTTCTCTTAGTTCTTTTAGGTGAAAGATAAGATTACTTATTTGTGCTCTTTTCTTGATGTGGGCCTGTACTGCTATGTACTTCTCTCATAATATTTTGTGCTTTTTCTGTGTCCCATAATTTCTGGAAGATTGTGCCCTCATAGTCATTTGTCTATAGGTATTTTTTAATTTCTAAATTGATTTCCTGTAACCCAATAATAATTAATAGTGTGTTGTTAAGTCTCTACATATTAGAGGTTTTTCTTGCTTTCTTTTTGTGATTTATTTCTTGCTTGATACCATTGTGATCAGAGAAGATACTTGGTACAGTTTCAGTCTTCATGAATTTGTTGATACTTGTCTTGCAACCCTAAATATGTAGTCAGTCCTGAATAATGTCCCATGTGCATTTGAGTAGAATGTGTGTTTAGCTCTTTGGTATGCTGCCCTATACATGTCTGTTAACCCCATGTGGTATAATTCTTTGTTTAAGGCTACTGTATCTTTATTTATTTTCTGTATGGTTGATATCCATTTATGAAAGTGGGGTGTTGAAGTCCCCAGTCACTAGTGTGCTTTTCCCAGTGTGTTTTTAGAGTTGATAGCAATTGCATATATTTTAATGCACCTTCATTTGTTGTGCGTCCATATTTGATAAATGTTATATCTTCCTGAAGTATTTTTCTCTTAATGATTATGTAGTGTCCATCCCTGTCTCTTGTTACCTTTTTGCTATGAATCCATTTTATTCTGATATAAGTATGACTGCCTTCCTTTGAGTCTCATACCCTTCTAAGACTTTTTTCCAATCCTTTTACTCTCAGCCTTGGTTTATCTTTGACACTCAGGTGCATTTCCTGGTGACAGTAAAAAGTTGGATTGTGTTCTAATCCATCCACTCCCTGCTTTTTAATTAGTGAGTTGTGTCCATTTAGAGTGATTATTGATAAATCAAGGCCTGCTGTTACCATTTTGTCCTTAATTTTGTGATTCAATCTATTCCCTTGTTCGTTTGTTTCGTATCGTCTTCCTTTGATTTATATGTAATGGTCATGTCAGCATTTCTCGGGGGGAGAGGTCGGCAGAGGTCTGGTGTTTGCAAACCCCTTTGCCTTCTGTTTGTCTGAGAACATCTTTATTTTTCCATCATATCTGATGGTGAGCCTTGCAGGATAGAGTATTCTTGACTGGCAGTTTTTAAGAATTTTTATCTTGGTATTCCATTCTCTTCTACCTGAGTATTCCTTCAGAGAAGTCAGATTTAAGCCTGATTAGGGACTCTTGTAGGCTGTCTACTTTTTTGCCCTAGCCAGCTTCAGTTTTCTTCCTTTGTATTGAATACTTAGAAGTTTCATTCACTACAAGGTCTCATTATGTTTAGATAAACTGGTATTCTTTTAACTTCATGGATGTGTATATTTAATTTCTACTCCAGTTTGTGGATATTTTCCTCTATTATTTCTTTAAATAAATACTCTGTTCCTTTCTCTCTGTTTCCCTTCTATATTATCCATTATTCCTATGTTATTTTTCCTTGTGCAGTCAGATAATTCTCTATGTTTTTTCATATTATTTTTCTTTGTAGGTCTCTTTCTTCTTCCACCTGGATTCTTTGTGTGTTACCATCTTCAAGGGCACTGATTTGATCTTCTGTTTGGTCTATTCAAGTTCCATAGCTTTCTCTGGAACTTTTAATTTCCTCTTACTGTTTTTTTTTTTAACATTTGGCATCTCTGTTATTTTCTTACTTAAAGTTTCAATTTGGACTTCATTGATGTTGTTTATGAGCCTTACTCATAAATAAGATTAAATTGAATAAAATTTAATCTTATTTTCCCAGATATTCAAACTTCTGAGTTTTCTTGTATATCTTTGATTAGTTTTTTTTGTGTTTTCTTCCATTTCCTTGAATTTCTTTATTGTGGCAGTTTTGGACTTTGTATCTGATAGGAAGAAAAGGTCTTCCATGTCCTTGTGGTTGGGTTCTAGATATTTGTTCTCTCTCTGTGGTGTAGTATGTTGCTGCTTGTTGTATTTTTCTGTCTCCCCATTACTTGTTTTCTTTAATATTCAATTAAAGGTACTTCTGCTTTTCCAATAGATGACATTGTATGTCAGGGAGAACTAATCTGTGGGTGGGGGATGGTCCTGGAGGGGTCTGTTGCTCGTGGAAGTAGTGAGTATGTGCACAGCTCATGCCTGCGTTACTACTGCTGGCCCTTCACGCTGGGTTTGGGCCCATGTTTCTGTAGTCAGCAGACTGATCACCATGGCTTCACTATACCCCCTTGATCCCCATATCCTTCCACTTCCAGGGGTTATAGTTAGGGTGAGTTGCACCTTTCTGTTCTTTTTCCTTCCTCACTGAGAGCCCTCTTCATCTGACTCTCACTCGTCTCTCCACGGTGAGATCAACAACGAGCAGTTTAACTCACCCCAGGTGTAGGTGTAACCCACACTTTGCACCCCACTGGGAGCCCCGAGTCATAGTTTTGTTTCCCTGCATTGAATTTTATCAACATCTTCTCTGTTGCAGTGTTTGTCCTTGGTGATTGTGAGGCACTATGGTTTTTCCCTATATCATGGGTTGCTCTGAGTCCAGTGTCTATCTGGACTTCCTCAGCCCATTCTCCTTGGGGTAAAACAGGGACTTCCTGTAACTCCATCTTCCCCCTAAATCATGTGGATACTTTCAATATTCTTCTAAAATTGCACTCTTGCACTCTTTAATATCCTTGGGGTATCTATAGCTATTCCATTTATGCCCCTAAACAAAGATTTTTAGTTTGTATTTGCTCACTTGAGAAGATCTCAAAGAGGTTCAAGTTTAATTATAAATGCTATATTTGAGTTGCTCCCTTTATATCAGTTGGCATCTGTTTAAGAGTAAACATCTGCTACATGTGCTACTAGTTAACCTAAGAATGATACAGCCTTAAATTTATGCTATTTTCTTCATTCTAAAAATAGAATTATACATAACATTTTTTCTTTTCTAAAACCATTTAGCCCCAGAAGAAATCTTTCATCTTTTATTCTTTGCTATAACATAATTACTAGAAAAATATTTTTCATGAATATTTAACCCAGCTCAGGCAAAAATAGGATATTGTTTTTTTCATGTAGGAGCAATTCTTTAGAATACTACCTTAGACTTAATCATGAGTATTTCTTCAATCACATAATAATTTTTCTCAGTCCATTACCATATATACCATATGTGTGTATTTGTGTTTATAGACCTATATATATTTCCTTTTTCTATTCTTCTGACTCATTTAATAAAATACAACAACCTTTTATATATTATGTAATGATATATAATAAAAAAGTTGCAGAAAATGAGGGTATTTTACGTTTTCAAACTTTTTATGATTTAGTTGCTTATTAAAATATCTTTAAATGTGAACCATGTAAGGAAATTCAGCCATACAACTTGATAAGAATAAAGATAAGATGGCAGTCATGTGAGGAGAAGGTATTTGAACCAAGGGTTCTATAACCTCCCAAGGGTTCTCAAATCTCTTGAGGAAAAAACAAATCCAAAGTCATGTTTTAAAGTGAACATATAAAAACACTAGGAAGACGTAACCCAAAAATTATAAGAAACCCTGAAAGGCCAAAAAGGTAATTAGGATCAGATCGAAGTAGAAAGCCAAGCTAAACTCAAAGAAGACTATTGAAAAGGGTGGAAATTCCATGGTTAGAGTTAGCAGATACTATAAAAAGAAGGTATCCTACGGGTAACTGTGATACCCTCTTTTGAGTATCATTAATGATCTAATAATGCATCTAATCCTTATGATCTTACCCTAATTGTACCAAATTGCAGCTAATAGAAGTGTCTGCTCTCAAGTGAGAACAGTAAGTAGAAATACTGAAAAGTGAAAAAGCAAGACAGAACTGCAAAATTTTGCTGCAATTGAGAAGAAAGTCCCTCCCATTACCCAGAAAAGATCCTGGAAACAAGAATAGACTACTAAGGAAAGAATCCATTAGAGAACCAGAAAATGAAAAACTCTAAACGAAGAATGAGTAGCAAAGGGCAGTTTGATCTGAAAGAAAGAACTAAGTAATTCTTATCAGAGCAAAAAGAGATAGAACACATGTAAGAAAAGTTAGGAGAAATGTTACAGAAGTATAGAAGAAAGGAAAAGAAAGAAACATCAAGTAAAGGAAGACACATGTAAAAAGTAGAAAATAAAAGTCCATGAGATTATATGGACCCAATGAGTGCTAAACAGAATGAATGTAAATAGATCCACACTTTCCCCATCTTTCTATAATTATAAACCACCAAGGGTAAAGTGAAAAAAACTTAAAATCTTCAGAGATAAACTTTTCTGGAGAGAAATAAAATGATCTACACTAGTACTAGGATCAGATAGACATCTAACTTCTTATTAGTGACATTAGATACCTAGAAGCAATAACTTCAGGGAAAGTGGATAGCTCTATATTGCTATAAAAGCTGAATATTTTTCTTTAATTTAATTTTAATTTTTAATTCGTACTGTTCCCACAAAGAAAGATTCTAGCCCAGATGACTTCAACAGTGAATTATATCAAACATTTAATATTCTTTTTGAAAACAGAGTAAGAAGGAATATTTCTAATTTACTTTAGAAGCGTAAAATGTTGATACCAAACCTTTACAAAGACATTGCAAGATTGGAAAATTACAGACCAATATCTCTCATGCATTTAAATATAAGAATCTTTAACAAAGCCTCTTTTAGATATTGAATTGTGTCCTTTCCTCCCCACTCCAAAAACAAGACATTAAAGTCCTAACCCCTGATACCTATGAATGGTATGTTATTTGGAAATAGGATCTTTTCAGATGTAATCAAATTAAGATGGGGTCATAGTGGATTAGGGTGGGCTCTAGTCCAATGACTTATAAGAGGAACTTTGGATATAGACACAGAGGAAGAACATCCTGTGATGAGGAGGGCAAAGATTGGAGCGATGCAGCTGAGTGTTTAAGAATACCCAGGATTTCCAGTACCTACCAGAAGCTAGAAAGAAACAAGGAAGCTTCCTTATAACCTTCAGAGAGAGTATGGTTATGGCAACACCTTGATTTCAGAATTTTAGCCTCCAGAACTGAAAGAAAAAAATTGTTTTTGTTTAAGCCACCCATTGTGCTGTTGTGTCATAGCAGCCTTAGGAAACTAGTAGAACCTCTAGGGCAAATATAAATTTGACTGTATTTTATATGAAACTTTTATATGACAAAGAGGTTGCAAACTAAATTAAAATGACACTAGGAGAAATATTTGCCATATATGTAATAGGCAAAGGATTATCATGTGCATTATGTAAAGAACTCCCACAAACTGGTAAAAAAAAAAAAAAATAAGAAAAACAAAAAACAACCAAACAACAAGTGAGATCAGGCATTTCATTGAGGAAAAGATACAAATGGTTAACACATATATGAACCAAAACTTAACCACGTTTGTATTCTAGAAATACAAAAGAAGTTTGTTCTGTACATTCTATAAATGACCTTTTTGTTTTGTTCTGTGGGTATTATTTTCATATTAGGAAAATGGGGTGATTGGTGCTATTGTAGGAGTGGGTATTTGCACTATTGTTGAGAATGCAGCATGGTACACTTAAAATGCTAATTTAATAGCATTTTAAAATAGTACTTTCTGTCTATTCGCCTTACAAAAATATTCTTCATATGCACAGTGAAAGATAGCGAGGATTTATGTTCAGCATTGTTAGTATTTTTTTTTAAAGGAAGCAGCCTAATGTCCAGTAGTAACAGTATCAGAGCATGTGTTCTGATACACCCATATTGAATACTCTGCAACACCAAAAATGATTGCAGTCAGAGTAAATGTACTAATGAGATAGCAAGGCATTTTTAAGTGGGAATCAAGATAGCAACTTATAGAAGAATTATATCACTTGTACTATTTGTATATGTGTATGCAAATAGCTCTAACTTCACTGAGAGAGGTCTAGAAGGATACACCCGAATATTATGATATAAATTGATAAGACTGCAATATAGACTAATTTCACTTTGATATCTTTTGTTTGCATCTGTGGTGATAATGCATATAGGCATTTCATACTTTTTAAAAATCAGTCCATCACTTATGATTAGCACCTATATACTATTTCAGATTTGGAGCATTGCATGCAAGCTTTTAAAGTTTGGCATCCAGAAATTAATCTGTCAAATAATTTCTTTAGAAATATGTTTGTGTTTAAGGAAGAGTTGCAGGAATAGCCTAGAGAAGTCCCTATTAACTTCACCAAGTATCCATTGTTAACATTTTACTGTACTTGCTCTTTTTGTCCCAGCCATGATGTTTATTCTTTTTTCTGAATCATTTGAGAGAAAGTCACAAATTTACCATCTCTAAATTCTCTAGTATGTATTTCTCCTATACAAGGACTCTCTGCTATTGGTATGTACATTCACGATAGCTGTATACATCATAAACATCATCGCGTTTCATGTGTTGTTATGGAACTTGCTTTCTTTTCCCCTCACTCTCCTTTTAAAAGTAAAATTACCCAAATGAAGAAATTAACATTGATACATTACCTATAATACATAGGATCCATTCAGATTTCACCTACTTTCTGACAATGTCTTCTTTCTTCCTATCTGGTTCAATCTCCAATCCAGAATCATTGTTACATTTCTTTTTGTGTCTCTACAGTTTTCTTTAACCTGAGTTACTCAAGCATTCTTTGTCTTTCATGACCTTGACAGTTTTAAAACGTAAGGTCTTTCCTTTTGTAGGTTCTCACTCAACGTAGGCCCATTTGATACTTCCTCATGTCAGACTCTAGCTAAGCAGCCTTGGCAAGTAGCACAGACATGATGTGCCGTGGTCAGATGTACCTAATATTACCTGTCTCACCTTTGCTGATATTAACCTTGATCACTGATCAGGTTTATGTTTGCCAGCATTTGCCCCTGCAAAGTGGCCTAATTTTAATTGATATGTGGATCTCTATAGCTATGTCAGTATCCTATTCCTCATCAAGTCTATATTCTTTAACCTTAGCCTTGTTTTTTTGCACTGCATTACTGTGGTATGCTGAATAATGGTCCTTTAAAAATGTCCACATTTTCATCTGGGTGGGCTCAGTGTAATTAGAAGGATCCTGTTAAGGGTGTATGGAGACAGGAGTCAGAAGAAGTAGAGATGACATGAGAGCAGAAGCAGAAGGTCAGAGAATGATACGAAGATGCCAAACTACTGGCCTACAAGACAGAGGAAGGCTATGAATATGCACTCCTTAATATAATGAACATTCTTTCTTTTCTTTTTACTTCTTGCATATATTATATATTGTTGTGAGGATGGGTAAGCATTTCTGAGCCTTACATGGGTTTTCTTAAGGTAGAAAGTAAGCTACATCATCCAAGTGCTGATTTTATTTTCCCCTCAAAATCTTTAACCTTTTACTTTTTTTATTATTTTTCTTGCAGGTAGATGTATCTGCTTTCACTTTTACTGTAGCCATTTTGAAAATTTTTATTTTAATTTCTTTGGTGATATTTTTGTTATTCCTGCAGTGTGCAATACAGTGTTAAAGGAAGAATACGTACTAAGTGTAACTAGCCATCAGGCGCATTTGTTGACATTGTAATTGTATCCAGTGCTATAAGCTCCTGTTTCTGAGACACTGATATTTTACTGATCAAGTTTGTGTTTGATCTACATTCTTCAAACTAGGGCCACAAGTATCTTGTTTTTGTTTTTGTTTTTTAAAGATTTGTTTGTTTGTTTGTTTTGTAGAACTGGGATGTAGAGCAGAGGTGGGGGGTGTGGGGAGATGAGAGAATTTGCCAGAGATAGAGTGGGGAGCAGAACAGGCAGATCTCAGGGGAGCAGCAGGCAAGACAGAAGAGGTCTGCTGCACCAAATGTGGGATCAAACTCAGGCCGTAGTGATGACAGTGCTGAGCCTTAACCCCTAGCCACCAGGGAGGCCCCCAAGAATCTTGTTTTTAAACAGAATCTCCTGAAGGCGAAAAATTGATTAGAGTATGAACTTTCTATTCAGCCAGCCCCAGATATAAAAGCTTCCTAAGTGGGCAGGTTTGTGCAACTCAATTTCAGGAAACTTAAGTTACTTTATTTCTAAAATAGAAAAACTCTAGCTTCTCTATTTCTAAAAGGGAAAGAATAATATCTTAATAGAATTTCAGGAATTAAATGACAGAATGTGAAAATACTACACATGGTAAATGTTCAATAAATAGCGACTATTATTTATAAGAATTATTTTAGTTACCTAACATAATTTATTATAGTTCATATCAACTCTGATGATAATCACAATAATTTTTCATCAACAATAAAAGGAAGTTGTTTTCCATTCTGTACGTTCTTTGTTTCTTCCAAGAAATTTTAAGTTGTCCATGGAGTTAATTTTACATATTTACATTGCATTTAGTAAATATTCAGCAACTAAAGAAGCACATTTTTTAAAAATATATATTTTTTATTGTTATTTGTATATTTTACATTTTGTATTCCCCTTGGGTAACCCACCACCAATTCACCCGTGATCCATTTCCATGGTCCTTTGTGTCCTTTTCTACTCCATTTTGTGCCCTTATCCTCCCCCTCCCCCCACCCCC